>VOMN01135315.1:0-13761 GCA_014899125.1 Orchestia grillus | reverse complement strand
CTTAGTTCATTACGAAAGAAAATGGCCTTTACTGTTTGAGGCTCAAGGCCTTCGTTCACATTCATAACATGAACAACTAGTTAGCTCAATGTGAACTTGACTCTCATGAGTCTCGGTCATGCTTTCCTGCTGTCAGACATCAAGTAATTTTTTAAGACTTTCAGCGAGAGATGAATTACCAAAATTCTAAATAAGAAAACAGAACTCAATTTTTAACATACTTCTATTTCGTCCGCGGACGAACTGTTATTTCGACTCAGGACCACAAAGGCACTGTTGAATGGCTTAATTTAGCTCTTCAATAAATATGTTATTCGGAACGAGACCATAAAAGAGGCAAGCTCGTACACTCGCTCGTAAATGAGAAGAGGTAATTTCGAGGGGAGATTGCTGGACTAGATATCCGAGAGTGGTAATAAGGCCAAACCTGCTAAATTTACAAAGGATTTTTGATTTTCGAGATGCTCTAGCTAGTACTCGTATAATGATAATACTCGCATAATTGCTAGCTCAGTGGCTTAGGGATTGTTGAGCAATATTTGCAGACATTCGAGCCATTTGATTCCAGTTTTTATTTTGCCTAGCTTACTACAAGCGAAGAAGTGTGTATAACTCCCATAATAAGTTAAATTTTTTCATATCGTAACACAGAGTTGCTGTAGATGGTCATCATTATTTTTATTAATTAGTAATTCTCTTCAAGGATTCGGGACACACGACTGTAGTCCCCGCCAGTTAAAATTTTCTTTCGACCACAATTATGCTTTGAATTGTCGTATGTACCTGATAGTTTCCATAGTTGATAGATCCGCATAACGGTGAGGCATGAAATACTAGCGAATTCTGCTACTTCCTTCACTGGATGCTCCTTAGCCTGACGAAATGCAGTGGCTCCTTTTGCTACTGCGAGACGTTTCGCTTTCGTCCTACGTTGTAGAGCAACTAAGAAAGAAGAGTATACCTTACTAGCTCTGAGTGAAGACTGATGACTGTCCAGTACTTGCATGTAACCTGAACTTGGGTCCAAGTTTTGAAAACCGATTGATGAACGTATTTAATACGTGGTACTCGAAATACAGCAGGTGATTGATTTCTCATCCGGGAAGCTTATTGGCAGTGAGGAGCTTCAAAGCAATTGTACACTCCAAATACATGGTGTCTAGAATGAAACACCGATTTTTTCTACGTATTACGAGCGCGTAAAATACATGGTTCGTAATGGATAACTAGCAAAACACGCCAAAGTCCTATCCTAACCTACAATATCAAGAGGGACACACGAGCCCAATTCGTTTAAAATTGGCTTTCGCTGATGAATAAAAATGCTCTCAAGCAGTCTGCTGCTTCGTCCAATGTTAGTGCATTGGTCATAGGTAGTTTTAAATCCTTGGATTTAGAACTACCTTCATAATTCAGCTGATCAGCTGCTAGCGGTCTCTAATGCAACTATGGGTAGGGCTTGAACACACACTGTCGGTACGAACAGAAACATCCTTGTGTTCTGCTATGTGCGATGCAAAATGGCGAGTAGTCTTCCCCCTCAACGCAGCACGATACTGCCTACAAGTTCATTCACAGACGACTCAACCCCATAAGAGCAAAGGCATTCTGTCTATTAGTAAGACGGGGAAAACTTTCTGTATTGAAACTTCTCTGAAAAAGTTCTAAGATTAATTTTTGGATAGTATTTCGATGTCGGGTTCTGACGTTTCTTAGATACACAATGATTTTGAGAGCTGGAGATGTACAGTGGGGAAAAGTGCACTATTTTTTCGGGACATCAGAAGCAGCGGATTATCCTTTTCGGTCGTATTCAATTCTTCTCTGTAAGGGTTTTTAAACGCAGGAATATAGAGATGAATTTCTACAAAAATAGGACTGTTAGTATTCCGGTTAGATTGCAAAAGTATCACACGTTGAAGAAAGACTAAAAGCCCTATCTATGATAGAAGATATGAGAATTCACTTTGAGTTGAAACTGATTACACAGTTACAGGTGATACCAGACCCGTATGAATTTTTTTACAAAAGACGTTTGTTTGGAAAGTATCATGGTGAGCTGTAGAACGTTGAACCCTCAAATGAGATACTGGAGAGGAAGCATTCTTTAACATCCTAACTATCGAAATGGAGTATAGGTTTAAATATTTGTTCAAAACTATATTTCTTCGTCTTTTTTCGCTTTATTTCTGTGTGAAGGCGCAACGCGTGGCTACCGAACAAATAAGACACGATTTTACACCAGTTCCCTCCTTGCTGCAAACATCGGGACATTAAACCTAAGCCAACATATTGTCACGGGCTTGCCAGCTCTCATTCTTATGCAAACGGGGCTTAATACTTGACGGAGGTCGAAGGATTCGAGGCTTCCATGGCTTCATGTCATGCACAATATCCTGCATTCGCTTGCTCGATAAGGTGAGGTGAGCAGGTGATTGCTACGGGCTGGCGGTGGGAAGGCTGGCCGTAAAATACCTAGCGCTATTTCTATTTAAATTAATCTCTTTTTGCTTGGATCAGCGAAGCTTTTGAAAAATTTAAGGTAAGGCTTCCGGATCGCACGTGAAATTTGGGAGTGCTTCTTATTGTGGTGTTGCAGGGTACACTTTTGATCGATCGCAACTTGTGATCGGACACTCGTTGAGGTAAAATAGTGTGACTCTAACTTTAATTATGAAGTTCTCATGACAGCTGGCTGTAAAAAATTGACAAACGTATTTTATAGATTGCAGTTACTTTGATGCCATGAGGACCACTGATACTATCATACATGGGTGTGTTTCATCAAGCTGGAACTAGTTTTTCATACGAGTCTGAATGCAGTTTTATTTAAAATATAATCAGAGTTAAAGAATCATCATGATAGGGTTAGAGCAGTTGGGTTGGTACTCTTCCGAACGAAAACTTCTAAACAGTCGAACAATTAAAAAATTTAGCGTTCAGGAAGCTAAAAATTTAGCATCACTGACAATGCTACTTTGAAGAACCAGCTTTGGCAGTCAGGGAAGCAATATTCTGACTTCGTGAGCCTGCTTATAAAAGAAACTATAGACCTTAAAAGGTGAACTGTTGAATGGAAAACTTTTATCATACGACTCACTTTTATATGAAGAGAGAAATACTCTGCCTCTTAGCTCTCCCAGGTACACTATAGGAATAATTTCAAGTGCCCAAAGCCAACCTTGGCTGGTCAAAGTTCCGCTATACGTTTTTACAAGCGAGATTTAAATTAATTTTATTTAAATCTTCCCCTATAAAAGGAGCCAAATTTCACAGATTTAATTTGCATGCAAAACCCGTGACATTTGCAGTGCTAGGCTGGGCTAAGGAAGGCCCTGCAGATGACACTCGGATGAGCTTGACCTCGAGAGCTTCTTTGCTGAGCATGACACTTAACTCAGGGAAAACTTTGAGAATTAATGCAGGAAAAGTTCGTCGTCGTCGTAGCAACGTAATTATACTGTTGGACTTTATCTTACGCAGAATTTTAAAACACGTTATTACGACGGCAGAAAAAGTCTGAATATTATTAGTTGAGATTTACATTTTATTCTTTTCTGATTATGTGGCACACCGTGAAAAGACTGAATTTGCTAACAGAAGATAGCCTTATGGCAGAATTTGACCATATCTTATTTGATTCGTCGATATTTAGTACAATTATTGGACACTGATGTTTGTAAAATTCAAAGTTATCAATGTAAATTACTTTTTTAGTGCGCCTAACAGTACTGAAATCGTACAATAACATTTACTTTAATTCTGAGGTTGAGACTCTTATTCGTTGAGGTTGAGACATATATTTCGTCATTAATATTACAAAATTTGGCAGCAGATAAACATAAAAGCCCATAAGATTGACTTTTCACGAATAAAGAAAAGTTACAAAATTTATCGTTTTTGAAATATCGAATTGTAAATGTTGTAGGCCTTTGGGAAAATTTCTTGCGCTCTGTATCCCGTCGTGCATCGTTTTATCGTCTCCAGGAATCCTTTAAAAGTAGGCCCCAAACCTGCTCGGACGGAGCTGGTAGACATTTTGAACACTTATTGCGATTCCAATTCTGCAATAAAACTCTTGCAATCTAATGAGCTTCCAGCCCCTACGATCTGGGGACTGCCTCCTCCGTAGCTAGACAGGCCGTACTCCATTTAGAGATTCGCTATCGCAGAAAAGAAGAGCATTTGGATTTATTCTATTATATGAAAAATTTTTCTTTTGGGTTTTACATTCACTGTGAAAGTTTGTATTACTAGTTTTCGAACACTTTGTATGAAGGTATTCAGTAGTGCGTAATGAGTGTAGGCTTAAGCGGTCGACCATGCTGGTGAATTAATGTAGGAAGTTTTGATTTCGGCCAATACCTTATTTGAAGCTGTCTCAATAAGCGAACTGCACGCGTATTAAAGAACTTTCAGACAGGAATGCCATCGAACTTGAATATTCCATTGTTTTATTTCAAATGGACTTCAATGAAACACTTCAACGTCGGTATACTTTGTCATCAGGAAATACTCTGGAAATGTACATAATATCGTAGCTCATTAAAATATTCGTTTAAACATTTGACAGCCGATTTTTCTCTTCCTACTTCATTTGCGGTGAGATTTTTGAATTCCGAAACTTTTACTTCTGAAGAAAATTACTGTTTCGTTAATTTTTGTCCACTCTCAGTTCCCCTGAGACTTGAAACAATCCTTGGCTAAAGAGCAAACGTACGGGCTGACGCGCTGGACGGGCTGACGCGCTGGACGGGCTGACGCGCTGGACAGGCTGATGCGCTGGACGGGCTGACACACTGGACAAAAATGAACTTCACAGCGCGAGTGTTCCCGAAATTTTGATGAAGAAAGCTAAAATCGACTTACCCTGACGTGCTTACTAGAGCATTTGATCGCCTGAAACATTTGTTAAACACAAAAATATTTAATGAAAGATATTTTCACTCTGAGCTAGAATACTACTCATATCATGAAAATATCTAAACATAACTTAGCTCGTTTAATTACTAGGTTTAAATTTTTATAACTATCTACTAAAGCATTGAGGTAAAAAAAATTCTGTCGTTCTGATCTAATCGTTTTTTATCATAAATTATATATTATCTAGCACGATAAGAAACTTTCCCTTTAACACTGAAATGTCTCGTAATCTCTAATTTTTACTAACCAAATAACTTAGCTGTCGAAAAATATAGAATAATCTCCAAAGTTTTTGCCAATCTATTGTTAAAGTCAACCTCACATAAATTCTTTTGATTTTAATCTCGGTGTCACCCAGCTTCTGTTTGTGCCCAGCTATGCTCTTTTTCAACCCCTGTCTCTCTCTGATGAAGGAGCCCACACTACTCCCTCATTTGAGCCCCTGCCTCACTCCGATTTGAGCCCACACTGCTCCCTCATTTGAGCCCCTGCCTCTATCCGATATAAGCACAAAGTGCTCCCTCATTCCTGCCCCTTCCTCACTCGGATTTGATCACGAGCTGCTCCCTCATTTGAGCCCCTAATATTTACAGCCATAAGAGGCGCGCTTCAGTCCAAAGCAATATTATTCCGCCCTTTTGCCCTCTTTCTCGGATATTGGAAGGAACGTCATCGACCGAACGCTTCTTGCCTTAACTATACATAGACGAATTAGAGGAGGAAATTCTCTGATGTTTACACAATGATGCGAGCGGAAAATACGTAAAGTGGTGTTTATTTGGTATCATCATTACTCCGAAGCGGTGTGAATTTATAAATTTTGGAAATTCTATGATTTGGCATAATAATTTAATAATGGATCCAGAGTAAACTGAAAGTACTTTTCAATTGTTTTGTAATAAGTTTCCCGGAAAAAAATTAATCCTTATTTTTTTTCGAGCTCCAGTAAATTACTACGTTCATCAATCTATTTTTAAAGCTAAGACAAAAGTTGAGGTTATATGCAAGTACAGAACAAGCATCAGACTTCATTCAGAGCTCGCAAGGTATAGACTTGTTTCCTAGTTGCTCCACAATGATGAAACAAAAGTAAGACGTCTCAGAATGATAAAAAGGGGTTATTGCATTTGGTCGGAGTAAGGGACAGCTAGAGAAGGAAGCAGCGGCATTTGCTGGTGTTTCATGCTGCACTACTATGCGGGTTTTAAACAATGGAAACAATCCGGTACACACGGTAATTCAATAGAAATTTGCAGAAGGAAGAAAATTCCAATCTATAGGGACAGCTGCAGTGTTTCTCGAATTGTTGACCGGAATTCCATTGAATCAAGAATGAAACTACTGCGAAACATCAATGATGGCCTTTCTTTTGCTTTTTTTGGACGAACTCTTCGCAGGGAACTCCGTGCAATGGATATATAGAGCAGAGTGGCACATAAGCGGCTGATGCGAACTGCTCCTCACAAGAACACTCGTTTAAACTGGGTCAAAGCACACGCACATTGAACTGTAGAGGAGTGAAAAAGAAGTATGTCGTCAGATGAGTCCTGATTCTGTTTTTAGAGCAATGATGTCCGCTCATCTAAGATTTAATAGAGCCTACAACGAAGCCTGGGTACAAGGGGCGATACGAGAAAGAAAAGGGTCGGCATGTTATGGGGCTGTTCTAACTCTACAGAAGAGGGTTCTTTAGTCGAGGCGTCCGTTAAACTAAAGCAGCATGGTTACATTGATCTTTTAGATAATTAAGGTTGACCATATGCACAAAATCTGAATGAAAGAAGCCATGTTGCATTGCTTATCTTCCAGGATGACAACTGCCGGGATAACCGGGATAAAACTGTCATTAATTGGCATTACAGTCATTCCCAAAACGTCGGGCATTTATATTGGTCAGCTAAGTTCCCAGACATGAGCCCATTAGAAAATTTGTGGGACCACCTAGAACGGCAGCTTAGACGTCGTGAAGATAGTCCACGTACTGAGGCCTCACTTCGAGATCAGTTGATGCAACAATGGTTTTAAATCGACCAAGTGTACATCAGGACACCTGTAGGCTCAATGCCTAGCAGAATTGCTGCCATTGTTTATGCTTGTGGAGGTCCTACAACATGTTAGTATCAGGTGACTAATTTTTTATCAGGAGAGCTTATTTTGTGCGATGGGGTTCTCCAAATAAAAATGAGTTGTCTGAGCAACTCCGGTTCACCCTAATACTAGTTCTTCGAGCCTATAAATTTTAGTCTAGTCAGTATGCGATGGTTACGT
This sequence comes from Orchestia grillus, assembly GCA_014899125.1. Classification (NCBI taxonomy): domain Eukaryota; kingdom Metazoa; phylum Arthropoda; class Malacostraca; order Amphipoda; family Talitridae; genus Orchestia; species Orchestia grillus. The sequence goes on along the minus strand of VOMN01135315.1, from coordinate 6,570 downwards.
AACTAGAAAATGTTCAGGTTTAAGTACGTTTTCGCTTCGTATGGCGTGTGTAATTATGAAGTAATTTTATTACATTTTGCTCTTTCAAGTATGTTTAGCTATCACTGAATAAAGTACCAGATAAGATTCTTGTTCATGTTATCAAGGAATGACTTGAAATGGAATGGAACAATTAGAAATAAATAAATTTTGTTCTTTAGGTAGGAGATCTACTGACGATTGGAGAATAACTACATAAATATGGTGAAGGCGTAGATTAAGCTGCAGCTGCTGTGACATTGCTTACAAAGGAATGAATAAGTTCCATTATCCAGCATGACATGCAGTGTTGAAATATTTCCAGAACAAACTTATAGTAGCATGCGTAGGGTCATGAATTCCTGTATATTGTGCCTAATTAATATAAATTTTCGTGATTTCAAGTTAGAGAGTGACGCTGTTAGGAAGATACTGATTAAGGGCTCCGAAAATATATTTTTGCTGAACAAATAATAGTAACAGCCTAATAATTTCCCTTCTTGTCAGACCTATCGCGTACATCAACGAAAAACTCGACCCCAAACTACTTCATTGAATCTGGAATAAGTTAAATACAGAATTTGCAAGTCCAATACGATTCGTTACCAAGGCTTGTTGTCAAGCCATCTTGAGCTCTACCTTAATTGGCCAGAGCAAGAAATCGCCCGTCTACATTGCAAGCCTCTTACATCAGTTAGATCTTCTTGCTCTTTAATTAATGGTGCTAGCGAGTAAAAGACTGGAAGTTTCGGGTAGATCAAACGAAAGATGGGGTTTGAATAATTAGAGTGAGACAACATCAAATGAAATTCAAGTCAAACAGAAGACACTTTTATTTAGAATGTTAGGTCATTTGTCTCCCCGGCATGATTGCCGCCGTGCGTGTGTTGTGTTTCGCTGGTTCAAGATATTCATATCTGAGCTGAGAGAAAATATGAGATTGAATCGCAATTCGAATTTCAACGACCAATCCTAGCATTGTGATCACTAGAATAGAATATATCGACAAAATACATTTTGCAGGAATGTTTAAGTAGGAATTCGTCATTTTCATCCAGTTTATCATCAATATGAGTATGAAAAACAAATATTATGATACATAAAAGTTAGAAGAAAAACACCAAAGTTCACGAGTTTATTATTCACGTTTAATTTGTTTAGAGCTGAGTTTCAAAAGAAGCTTACACTCCTTTCTCCGGATCGTGCAATGCTTAGTTCTAAGGATGTTTGTGTGAAGGAATATATGAATCTGCTTGGACCATTTGTGAAATATTTCTTTTGAAGAAGAGTAGAAATGAAGTATTATATGCACATTATGAACATAAAGTACTTCTTCACTTTAATTCATTACATGAAAAATCATAGCAAGGGTTTAATTTTTCTGCTCTATGATAACATGAAGTTGTGCACGAATCTTAAAAACGAATACATCATGAATTACGTTCACCAAGTTTTCAAGACCTAGAAGAAACGATGTTATTTTAATGATTGAAATTCAATTCTTCAGAATAAAACAGAATCAGTACGATAAAATAAACGATACGGTTAAAAAATGAAAGGTAAGTTTCAGGACACTTTGCTGTGACGTATTACAAAATGAATGATAACTATACGGTTGAAACACAATTTTACAAAGCGACGAGTCTGCGCTGCAGGCAAGAGTTTGCTGTTCATTTGATACCATCCATCATTCTAATTATGCAGACCAATGAATGATGACCGTTCCATAAGCGTTGAATTAAAACAGCACCAGCAGTGTAACTCCAATGTAGCTCAATGAAGCGTCGCCCCACGAGGTTGTATTGTCGCCTCCGCTGGTGTCGGTTGCGAGATTTCTGTAAAAACATTTGCGGTGCAACAAACGTGGAATAAACTGCGCCAATCAGAAACGATGTAACAAACGATGAACAAAATTTGTACTTATTAGGAACGAAGTAACGAACACTGAAAATTATTGCCCTTATCAGGAACGATGTAACAAACGGAGAATAAAATTACACCCATCAGAAACGATGCAACCAGCATTAAATAAAACTACGCCCGTGAGAAACGATAAAACAAACACTCAATGGAACTACTCTAATAAAAAATGCAACTTATGCCAAGATCTGAGTCGGTTTCGTCGAGGCAGAGTCAGACGGGAAAGAGCAACGGAAACGCATTTGCTTCGCAATGATACATTAGCTGATTACCATGCATACCGCTTCACGGTTTTGAAAAAATTAACATGGCATTCAGCTTAAATTTTTTAAGCGTTATAATTCGACATTACGCAGTCGCTTTTTGTTCATTTGCAGAAGAAACGCCTACCATTTAAAAAGAAAAAAATGCGTCCGCGAGTGAACTTCTTTTTCATGATGAATATTATACTCGTACCAAGCGAAGAAACGCAATTTTAGAAATTCATTAACTTTATTGGTTATGTTCAATGAGATGCTTAACGTATAAAGCGTAATACTTTATAAACTTCCTAGAGAAGAAATTTGTCACCTGATGTTTTTCGTGCCCCAGTGATTTACCACGCTCATCAATCGGTTTTTAAAGCTGTGACCGATGTTTTGGTTCTACACAGTTACTGAACAGGCGTTAGTCTTCATTCAGAGCTGGAAGGTGTAGATTTGTTTCTTAGTCGCCTTGTCCGATACCGTATTTTCGGGGGTTTAAATTTAGGGTTCTTTACCTGAGGATAGTGTTCGTTACACAGCACTGCCAGGAAGGGAATTTAATTATCGAAGATAGTTTTCAACATCAGCATCGCGGGATCTTACAGGCCATGTAATTCTGTCGCCATCAGAGTGTGAAAGAAGTGCGAGTTTTCCGTCTTTACTATAAAAGGTAGCTTGAACAGTTATGATAACGTACTGTGACAATTTAGATGCTGGAGGTTAAGTTTTAGACACAATTGGAGTAGTCGGTGAAGAAGCCATCTAAGCCCTCCGCCTCGAGGGCCTCGCCTCTGCTGGGTCTGTTTTTTGTCTTTTAACTCGGTTCTTTTCTCAAATGGGAGAGACACATCAAGCATTGCATGCTAACAATAATCAGACATTAAATATTTCATAAATACTTGAAGTCAAAACTCAGAGAAATGTCAAATCAAAACCGCAGATTTAGTTATTAGACACTAAGTAAGGGATTTTAGCTCAAACGTCATCTATATCAGTTATTCAATGAATTCTTTTAGTCCGAAATAGAAGTTTGGCGCAGCAATATTATAATAAAATTACTTTGAATGATGATCCGCTGAGTGATAGGATTGGGTATTTGAGCGTCACTGAAGGATGTAAATTATTCTTCTAACAGCTCCACAATGATGTAGCGAGAGCAAGCAAGACGTCTCGGAACGGTGTTAAAATGGACCATTGTATTTGGCCGGGTTAAGGGGCACCTAGAGAAGGATATAAAGGAAAACGTTGGTATTCCATGCTGTTCTGTTATACGGATCTACCAACAATGGAAACAATTCGGTACATACGGCATTCTGGGCAAAATTAGAATCGAAAGAAAATTCTAACCGACGGGGACAGCAGTCTTGTGTCCCAAATTGTTGACCAGAATCGTTTTAATTAGAGAGGAACTATCTCAGAACGTCAACGATGGCCCCACTCTTGCTATCAATAAACGAACTCATTGTAAGGAAATCCATGAAATGGATATGTGGAGTGAATACGCTCATAAACGGCCTATGTGAACTCCTACTGATAAGATCTCTCGTTTAAACGGGGCCGAAGTACACGCACGTTGGACTGTAGAGAAGTGGACAAATACCTTGTGGTCTGTTGAATCACGATTCTATCTTCATAGTAATGATGGGTGCCGTCGTGTTTATCGAAGGCTTCATGAAGCATTCAATTGAGCCTGCGTAAAAAGGTGCGGTACAAGGAGGAGGAGGTTCTGTAATGTTTTGTGGCTGTTCTAATAAAGGAACAGTGTACTTTAGTTGAGGTATCCGTCAAATTGGACCAGCATGCTAGGTAACCAAGTCTTGTCATGTGACAATTTGTGAATAAAGAAAGGCATGTTCCTTTGCCTACATCTAAGGATGACAACTGCCGAGTGCATCCGGCTAGAACGGTCATTAACTTGCATGACACCCATTCAAGATATGCCAGGCATTTAGATTGGGCAGCTAAGTCCCCAGATATGAACCCTATAGAAAATGTTTGGGATCCCTGGAACAAGTTAGATATCAAGGAGATTGTCCACTTACTGTGGTCTCACTACGTCCTCACTTGATGGAAGGTTGACTTAAAATTAACCAGGTGTACATTAGGACACTTGTAGATATAACGCCGCTCAAAATTGCCTTCAGTATTCGTGATCGTGGCGGTTCTACGCAATTTTAGTAGCAGGTGAGTAATTATATTGACCGAGCAGCTTATTTAGTTCGAAGAACCACTCCGAGTGAGCAAAATAAAGCTAATTATATAGTCTAATTATGCACTTTTTCATCGAGATTTTACATTTACTCGCAGCATTCGTATACATGTTATAGTTTTCGCTCATTTTCATCAGTTCGTGTGATATTTAGCATACAAAATTTCCAGTACAAGAAAATATGATAAAATATTCAAATTCTAATCCCTTTAACATTGCCTCAACTTCCCTTGTTGAAAGAAAAATTCGAATTTCAAACTTGGAGAAGAGAAGTGGAAAAATTAACGTAGTCTGTGTAATATCTTATCCACGATTTAAAGTTTTCCTTGCAATTTTAATATTTGGAATGAAGCAACGGCTGTATCAAATGCAGAGAATGAAAGTCAATATCTTAACAGAATTTAGGCATTGAACAAAACAGAAGCAATGAAAGGTGATATTTACGCAATAAATTAAACAAAATATGCCCAGATATGTTTCATAAGTCCCGTTGTGAAGCTTGTCTTATACCTAAGTTACACTAAATGGTCGGTACAAAGATGTGGTACAGTACACGAGGATTCAAAGAAAGTACTTAACATTATTTGCCCTCTAGGATACACCATTGATCACATTCAGAACTCTTACCCAATTAAGATTGACACGCTCGACCGACACATTTCCACAACCTGGAGCGCATTGATAAATGCGCTCAACTCACTCAACTTGCGCAAACGACACTCAAGGGATGGCTTTGATGTTGACGACGATGGTTCTCTATTGACGCTGGAGCTTCACTGCAACACGTGTGAATTATTCATGCAGCAGAGACGTTCAATTTGGCTCAAAGTTGGGCCCAAAAGGCTCACGTGTTTTACAGTGGCCTTGTTCCTTTTACTGGAACAAATTTGCAGCCATTGATGCTGTCAGAGAATTAGGGACCCTTTTAATAAGAGCTTTTCATGGCAGTTGGAACGACAGTAAAGCGCTGTATGCAAGTGAGCTTAGTTCACCGTGCAACATAGCCACCACCATAAAATATTAATTTATCATAAATATGTGAGGTTTGTTCATAATCACCACTAGGGCAATAAAAGAGATTCAAAGATGTAACAAAACTTGACGTAATGTGAATGAATTAATTTATTTCTGCATGGAATTATCAGCATGAATCTTTCAGTTGCTGAGTTCAATAATTTTTTCAAAAATTATTTTAGCTTCCGAGTTATAAAGCATTTAAAGTGTACGCTGCCCATTTTCATTAGGAGGCAAAGTATATGGGGGAATTCAGCATATGATGTTGTGGACAAGAATTTTCTTGAACGCTATTATAGAATTCAATGGTAGCTCTCAAATTTAAGTTGACCTGATCCATTTTTTTTTAAACTCGTTCATTGTAACTACATTTTAACACACTAATAACACTAGTTTACAACAAAATTTAGGCAAGCACAAGAATAGCAGATTCATAGTATTTTGATGGTGCTGAATTCATTTCTGAAATCCGTTTTCGTCTATCACCTCTATTTTTCTAGATACGGACAATGTACATTTTGCGCAGATTATAATCTGCGCAAAAAATGTCATGGATTTGAAAAACTAACCATATACGAGATATAAAATACATATCTCGTATATGGTTAGTTTTTCAAATCCATGTCATTTTTTTCGGATCTTATACAATAAATGCAATAGAAATACTAAATTAAACAACATNTAAGATAGATTTTGGCAGTTGACGTTAGCTAACACGCGTAAAACAAGTAGTCAGTCGCTCGCTAGAAGTCAGAGTAAGTGGTTGTCATTTCTCACAGTACAAGAGGTTCGTATCCCTAGACAATTGTGATAAAATCCATAACCTACATAATTTACATATTTCTGACACTATTTACAGCGGTGCATATTCTAATGTCTCTCATTTTTTTCCAGATTCCATTTTAAAAATTTTATGGCGGGGTAAAAAATTAGGACAAAATTTAATTTGTATTCCNGAGGTTCGTATCCCTAGACAATTGTGTTACAATACATAACCAACATATTTTATATATTTCCAACACTGTTTACAGCGGTGCATATTATAATATCTCTCATTTTTTTAGATTTTATGGCTTCAAGCTCATCCAAACATCGAGAAGGCCTAAACAAGGCAAATTTTTTCTGCTACGTGTGTGGGGATTTCACAACCGTTGCACAGCGTAG
>VOMN01135313.1:0-22281 GCA_014899125.1 Orchestia grillus | reverse complement strand
AAGAAGAAGATCCAAAATAAGCAATCTAGATTGAAATATATAAGAACTCACTTTTGGTGATAATTACGATGTTAATACATGAAATAAATTGTGATGATTGCAGGGCATGTTACGTTGTAGAAACTAATATGAACTTGTAAACTTGGGTCTATGACCATGAGGATAATATTTGAGAAAAAAATAAGACATCCCCGGCTTATCGGCATTCTAGACAGCAATAGCATTCCATCAGCTCCTAAAATGTAAACATTCTGCAAAAAGTCAAGAACTAATATTCGAGGAGAATATTAGTCTATCATTAATGCCTGAAAGAATGATTTAAATCATCCTTTCAGACTCAACTTTTCAATAACAGACCCAACAAGCTATGCAATAGGTTTAAGAATTTTGGAATCATTGCACATCTGCAAAAAACGACGTTAAATTCATTCCTTACCTCAGTCCCGTTACACCTTAAGTGAATCAGCTGTCCAAAATGGACTCAGGCTTTTTTACACGCAGATTGATTATGTAGGAACTTTTTAGTATTGTCTTAGTCGTTGTTTTCGTATTTTAGAAATAAGCATTTTTTCCACTTAAATTTTATTATGTAATTTACATTCTGTATTTCACCGTTTCAGATGACATTCACTGACGATGTAATTTTACCTAACCAGACTGGTATGAGTGTCAATATATGTTTTTTATAGCAGCGATTGTGTTTCTTTTTATACATGTACATATCTATAATCCCTTCACGTGACCATGAGGCAGATGGTCGTACACAAGATTATAGCATAGAGCTGTGTTGCCCCAGTCATGGCTGCCGAGTGAACTTTGTAGACTTTGTAAAAATGACTCATTCGCTATATTGAGTGGGAAACTTACAGGTCTGTTGAAATATTCTTCTTATTTATGAACAAAACCTTATTCTAAGGATTTTAAATTATATTCTTAAGCTCAATTCTCTTTTTTACGTGTCAGTTTACTTTCAAATCAAATAATGTCCGAAATATTTTATTGTGTTTTGCTGACTGATTCATTAACAGAAAATACACTTAGAAATTCAACGCATGTATAGTAGCTCACATGTTGAGGTCAGGTAAAATTTTCTTTATATATAGCTCAAACCCAAAATAAAAGTCTTGAGAAAAGGCCGTTTGTCCCGAAATCAGTCACAAACCAAGCATGTAATCATCGGTTTTTCAATCAGTAAGATGGCAGCCTTGAAATTAAAATGTGCAAGTCTCGATAAGACTTCTAATTGGAATTATTAAGACTATAACCCCCAAATCATGTGTGAAAGTCACAATGAAATTTCGGATTGTGATACTTAATTCGTAGTTAAGCACGAAAAGTTAAATATCAACTCAAAACATCGTGTGATCTTTGTGCATACTTCATAATATAATAATTACAGTCCAAAAAAAAACCAATTCGAAGCAATCGAGATAACACCCATATATATTAAAATCCTTTTCGGGTGCTCTGGAAGTGACAAGTCTATTACGTTTAATTACCGACTGTGTGCTAATTTTAATTGCTGTTTCACACGTATTAGTGAGTAATACAGGAGAGCGCAGTGAAATGTATTAAAAATAGTTCATAATTCATGAAATTCAACCGCTTTATCAAACTTTTGATAGCACATCTTATTAAATAAATTGTTAACCTTCCCCAGAAATTCAATTACAAGTCTAATAAGCGAATATTTCAAGCTTCGCCGCTTGCTATACAATAATAAGAATTCCTTTTAGTTAATTCATAATCATTATGGTGTATCATTTATGCATGGGTATGAGAAACATCGAGCTCTAAAACCCAGAATTCCCCTCATAAATAGCCATATTCAAATTTCTTTCAAAAATGTTCCTTTTTTGTAAATTTTCTAAAGCTATTGTTTAATTCTGAGACGAAATAACTTGGTATTTTTCAGGGATTCCAACACCTACAGTGAGCTGGTGGCAAGGGAGGGCTCTGCTGGACCAGGTGAGCGAGTACTCCACTCCACAGGTGACTCGCAACACGCTGCACCTGCCCCCTCTGAGCAGGTCAGACCTGCTCCTGGTGCTCACCTGCGTCGCCTTCAACAGCAACCTCACCGAGCCCATCTCTGCCTCCGTCACCATCGACATCGCATGTGAGTCACAGCAGTGATCAGGCTGAAAACCATCACCACCTTACGAACAGTAATAAAAGCGATGTGTAACAATGAAGGATGAATAGGAGGCATCGTTTTTCATGATATAAATTGTTGAAAGAATCAGCGTGGGTAATAAGTTAATAAGCCCAATCGGTGTTTTCAACAGTATATTTTTCAATTATGGAAGTGTACCTCTGTATCAACAAATCACTGAACTTTTTGAATGGTTATCCTTTTTTGCCCGTTTGTTGTAGTTGGTGGAGTGCATTCAGTAAAACATAAAGGATCGTGCCATGGCTACGAGCTGTTATAAAAGTTCGATGTTTTGTCTCAGTTTTAATTGAATTTGAGTTTGACGTCATGCCTGTTAACGTAACTCGACAACAGTGATCCACTGAATCGCACGTGCTTTCTTATAATTCAGAGTGCCTACAAAGCAAGGTATATAAAAACTTTAATTGTCGGTTATACCAGATAACTGATACATTTCATTGACAGGTAAAAAATCAGATTCATTAGACAAGAAAAATGAGAAACGCATTTTCCTATTTACTACCGAAGTTTTGATGCCGGTGATTGGCTGTTTGAAGCCGTTCACGGGAGCTCCAATGCAATTAAACAGGCACAGGAGGCGCTATTCGTTCAGAAATACGAGAGAGGAAGCTGCCTCATGAGCACCAAATCGTATCCTGGATTTCACTTTCTAGATCAATCGAATATCTAAAATTTTGTCTTACGTTGGGAATTTTTCTCTATTCTTCATAAAAAATAAACATGTTAATGCCAACAAGATCGTAGATACGACCGCTACGAAAAACTTGATGCGAAATAGAGCGTTCGCGGTGAGAGACTCCAATGTTTGGAACGGCCGTGCCATTCGGATGTGGAATCCTTTTCTACCTTCGTGAATGCTGTGATGCCAAAAAATATGTCCTTTACATAAGACTAAATACTTTTGTAATAGGAAAATGATGCAACGGGTATCGAACAGTCTACATAAATTACTTCAACAACTCTCACTTGGCAGGACGGTATCCTACGAGCCAGTCCGATGCGATGAAATCCACTCTTCAGATCTGCTGTTATAGAGACAACATGAGTATTAATAGAAGCATTTCTAAGAAAAAGTTTTTTGAAAAGTCAGTTGACAAATATGTATTGAATAGATATTTTATGTATGTCTTACTTAAATCCAACGCGCAAATTTCCCGTTTCCCTGTGTGCAGAAGCGGGAAAATTACTCTCCGCGCAACAATCCTTTGTCGCATTTCCTCGTGGAAGAAATTGTTTCCCAGGAATTTGCAGGTCTCGAAATGCTTCAAAAATCTATTTCGAGAAAGTAAATACACTCAGATGAGAGGTTTAGACAATAAAGTTAATATTCGGTGGAAACAAAATGATTTGTTAATTACCAGTCTCCGAACATTTACTCCTCTCTTCGACTTGACATTTACTCCCCTAACTTACTCAGGTGAGTTAGGGTCGTCCATCGTATGCTATGGAGAATGGCATCTCCAGGGGGGCACTGTAAGGTTACCTCAGCTGTAGACAGGCCTTTGGAACTTCTATCTTTCGTGCCTACTTTATTTATTTGAATTTTCGTAAGTTCTTCTCTGCCTCTTCTTTGTCTTAGTTTTTCATTCTTAACTTGCTGCTCACATGCACAGGGGATTCTGTGAAAGAAAACACCTTGTGCATATATTCTCTATTTCCTATAGTTAGTCCATCCTAAATGGTCCCTCCTTTTTCAACGCGGTGTAGTCCGAGTCACAGAAGCGCTGCAGTCTATGCTACCACTATTTGTACTACTAGGACAATATTACTAAATTTTAGTTGTGATGATATTTTTTACATCGGCCTATGAATTATCCGAATGAATAGTCTCACTAGTTTCAGAAACGGTATTGCTTGTACTATAAGCAATATAAACTCTAAAAAATACCAATATTTTGAAGCACCATTTTCGTCCTAATAATAACTTAATTAAACAAGTACTCGGACATTATTCGACTCATTTCAGAAGTTGTGTTAGAGTGTAAAGTTGATACTGATAACCCAAACTTTCAACGCCGCAAAACTCAACTTTAAAGCTTGTTGAAGAAACTTTTTCGTGTTTTTTTCATGCTTTTGCGATGAGATGAGGACTCAGTCAACGCTGTGAGCGAGGGGCTGGCAGGCAGACTAGTTCAAATTGACAGCTTCGCCCATTTAAATTTGGCGGCGAAAAAAGCGCCGTGCCAAATATATAATCCTGTTGTTGACGGTCGTGCTCTATGTTGATGGCCGCTATATTGCATTAATTATGAAAAGGATTCGACTTTTAGAGAAAATATGTGAAACGACATAGCATAAGTTCCTCACGGTGAGTGTCAGCACTGAAACAGAGACAGTATCGGTGGAGGTCGTGTTAAGATAACTAGTGAAAAGAGATGAAAATTTTTTTGCTCGTAAGAAAGGTTGAAATGCATTTCAAAATTTGCTGTTGTTCATTGAGTTTGCGCTGAGTTGGTATATCAAGATATGTAAATTCTTCATTCGTATAACAAAGGAAAACATATAATGAATCATTGATGACATTTTTTACAAATTGGCGTGACATGATATCGTGAACATAGCAGTGGGGTAGAAATTACCTGAATTAACTGAATTAACTTGAAAAAGTGCCTTAGCACCTCTGGCTTACCCCAGAAAACTATTGAACACTGAAAAACGTCTCCAAGAACTGCGCCTATAAAGCACCGCGGGGGTAAGTGGCGACCATTAAATGTTTGCTCTCATTCCAGCTGAGATCCATTCCAGTCAACCGAGAATTATCGCCCCCACAAAATTTAGCGGCATCATGGCCAACTCTACGGACGAAGACAAGTTTTCACGAATTGTTTTTGCACAATTTTTTTATCGTGGAGGCGAACGCTGCAGAAGGCGCCTAGAGATAAAGTTGTTTTGCTGTTGGACCTAACAGTTTATTAAATTATATGTTCCCTTCGGAGAAGGGGAAGAATGGCAGTGCCTCCTCTTCTTGCATTTTTATGTGGAACCAGAATGTCAGATTCGTTCAAGTTGAAATTATTTTATGAAACGTGGAAAATCATATGAAAATCATTGTAATTAACAAGAACATATTCGAATCATTGGGCATAATTTAATTGTGTCATTGAACAGAACACTTTGGGGAATGATGAGGTGGATTTACGAGAGCAATTAACGATTGGGCAACGCTGACCTGATTGTCGGTCGGCTGCCAGAGATTTGGGAGGCAAGTGTGGGGGAGAGACGTGTGTGGGAGGAACGTGTGTGGGAGAAATGTGTGGGAGGAACGTGTGCAAGAGGAACGTGTGTGGGTGGAACTTATGTGGGAGGAACGTGTGTGGGAGGAATGTTGTTTGCAGGAAACAGCCGTTACTTTTCTCTTATATCGCCTGCAGCTCCCCAGTAACTCAATAAACAATGTAATGGAAAATGTAAGGAAAGGGAATAATTAGACATTTTTCAGTGCCTGTCAATTTGTATTATTGGTGGGTCATATTTCTTTTAATGCATAACCATGTTTTCAAACAAAGTTTGAACCGGTTTGAGAGTATTGAAAGTTATAGAGAGTTTCTGGAACTGTTAAAAAGTTTGATTTGCATTAGGAAAAATGTGAAAATGTCTGGCAGAAGAATTATTTAGAGATAAAAACGTTGACTGCACGTGTTTTGAAGTAATGTTACCTATAATATTTCCTTCTTTCACTCTGCAATCATACTGAGTCTGCCAATTGTACACGCGCTTTCAACTAATTTACCGTTTCTTTCTAAGATTACTGGAGGCAGAACTGAACAGTCCCCTGATTTCCGACCTAACTCCAAAATAGAGAGCCAAAATGGCATTCGGTTCCCATATTTGGGTGTCTTCTAAGGCTGTCTACAGACATTGACTGATCATGTGAAGGACTCTTGACGAATGCTATACCATTGTATACTGGGTAGAAAAAAGCAACTACAAGGACACTGAATCTGTTGGAGAAATGTGGAATAAAACTCGCTACTGTACTGCTAGGAGTTAGAATTTCTAGTACACTTGCATTCATTAGTTGTCAACATACGTTAATATTGATGAGACACTGTTACATAAATTTGATCCAATTTCCGAGTGATATTCTGACCTCAAAAATTACGGGAAAACTGAATTTCTAAAGAATGAAAAGCCTGTGCCCCAGCCATACTACTTGTGGCCTCCTATGCATTGCTGAACTCCTACTGCTGTGACAGAATCAAAAGATAACGTCCGTGCACCGTTATTTTTTCCCTTTCTACCGAAATGTTTGTTACTACAGCATATCAGTCTCAAATATGTTCACCACGCTCGTAGTACTCGAGGGCAACACGCTCAGATGCCTTTCACGTTTGTGCAAAAGCTTTTAGAACGTTGGTACAAAGTCGAAAGATAAAGTCCAGGGACAACTTCTTTTAATGCCATACTAAATTTACTTGCCGCTTTCATTTTGATGGCCGACAAGGACTGAAAGCCGTCCCCGATGTTGTTTTTGCGACGAGATTAATCCACACGCGATATCTCAGAAGTTGTTGGGTCAATTTCTTCTAGTATAGAGGACTTTTACTCCCGGCGGAGCGTTGGAAAATTGCTTCATTTCGGGTGTGGACTCTCCCTCCCTTTCGCTTTCTCCCTCTCTCTCTCACACTTTACGCCGCTGATAATTTTGGTGCTGGGAAAGCCAGCGACTTCGGTATTTACTTCCGGTGAGGCAAAAATCAAGCGCTGTTCTGATGTGAGTCGTACAGTCATAAGCTCACGCTTGTTTGAGAGGTGTGCGCAGGGTGGTCCAATGGAAGGGTGTCAACTGGACACTTTTGCCGTGTTTTGTGTTCTAGAGCTCGAGATTTAGGTAGTCACAACGGAACTGCATGAGGGTAAAGTCTGTGGACGTATCTCTTCGTGCTTCTTCCCTCTGAAGTCTGTACTTCACATTTCCTGACCCTAGAACAAGTTCGTGAATTCTTTATTAAGAAGTTAGAAATATAGGGCTCGAGCTTTGATTGTAGATAGATTGCTATTTTTTATTGAAAATAAGAGAGAAAGAAATAAAAATTTACGTTCTGTATCAATTCCTGTGAATTCAACTGCATGGCTTCCTAACATAGTCTAACTGTATTTATTCAGAATCATATAGCTTATTATCACAAAAATTGTCTAATTCTAACTGCAACATCATTTCGTTTTGGGGAATAAAAATCGTTACTCCAGACTACTTCATAACAGAAAATTATTTACGGTCATTATGAACACACATTGTTTAAACAACTTGTAATTTTGGTCGCAGCAAAGCATCAGTTCCGACACTCTTCTGATCTTTTCAACTTGGATCGTTCGCTCATGACTTTCCTGACCACAGAGCGCAGCGCGGAGTGCGCCAGATTTGGTGTGGTCACCAGCCACGAATTGAACACGTCAGCTTGTTTATCCTAACAAAAGGGAGTGGTGGCAGTCCCGCATATGAAGTGCGCTGTATAACATGCCTCCCTCGTACTAGTCGCGACGCCAGTGCCAATGCAAATATACTCGATTCATTTGAAATGATTTATGGAAACAAGCGCCAGCGTAGCTTAATCTTGCTGGACGTGCCGGAAATCTAAGCTATACAATGACGCACGCGGGTGATTGTCAATAGCCTGAATTTCTCCGGGTCTGATATTGAGAACGGATTCGTATCCGGAATAAGTCGAAATGAAAATACGACGTGCAAGACGCCAGTAAGCCTTAACCTTGAGTACTTTGTCCAATATTATACTCTGGTAAATTTTAAAGTGGATTATTTACTTAGGAGTAGGGAGAATAACTTCATACCTACTACATTCTGAAAGTTGACAGCTACATACTTTTTATTTGAATGGTTCTGCTATGTTACTACAGCATCTCATTGAATTGCAATATTATTGATTTTTCTTTGAAGATGCTATACCCAAAGCCCTGACTTTCAGGGTTTGATTGGTTCGATATGTCAAGCGTTGACATCCCAAGCGAACAACTATATTCTGCATTTTTATTGTTATAGTACTCGTACGTACGTACGGTAGATGGACCATTGGTGTCCCATGTTGTAGGATACTAGATTATTCAATCATGTGTAGATACAAGGAGTTATGCCTAATGCATCCCCCCATGTATGCGAGAGACTTATGGATGCTCATCTCGTGAACAATTCTAAACCTCAACGTTGAGTAAAGAATTTCAAGCTATGCGATATGTGAGACGGATTATAGCTCGTAACCTTTGTATCGTATTAGTTTTGTATCGGTTAAACACTGTAGTCTATTTATTAACAAATTCGTCTAACAAGTCGTGTAGCTGCAATAATGTCCAACTATTACTTCAATCACACATTAGAATAATACGTCCACACGTACCAGAAGGCAACAGAAGCCCCATGGTAGCATGCACCGAAGCTCTTTTGTTCGCTTTTCATTAAGGCGCCATAGAACATCACCCGAGCGTCATTACCATTCACAGCCAAAACGCTACACTTCTCTCGAGTTTGGCATTAATTTCTTTTGAAATGCACGTCTGAAATTGCTCTCGCTCTTTCCGCGCTTGAATTCATCATTTTCTCACGGCGAAAAATTGTCCTCTTGAAAGCAAACCATTGGAATGACTGCGCTGGAGCGGGCGCTTAATAATTTCTTGTGCCATTGTCTGTGTCCCTACAGTTGCTCCAATCTCCGTGAGGCTGCGATTGTCTGGCGACGAATATTCCAGTTCTAAAGACGAGAGAGAAAAGGAGTCCTGGACTGGTGGCTGGAGCGGGAGCATCGCCACCAGCGAAAATAACACCGACCGAAGAAAAGACTTCGGTAGCATATCGAGCATCGTCCCCGCCTTAAATCCTAAAAACTTAAGCAATAGAAAGATCGTCCAACAACATCCCACTGAGTTGCACAGTCAAGGAAGAGGACAAGGCGGCGAAGCGTCGTCGGAAAATGAAATCTTCCGGAGCGACGGGAGGCATCGGGCTGTTCAGAAGTTTGATGCTGACGACAGACTATTAGATATGAACAGACAAGCATCAACTGTGGGACGTGAAGCTGAGGCACGGAGCGTGGGGCACGCCGGAAGCGACGTCTCCGACAATCAAACCGGGATCAATGAGACCGAACTGAGCGATCGTTTCGATGCTTGGGAAAAAGGCAACAGAAAGGCCACGTCAGAAATTACAGAACAGAGTTTCTCAAAAGAATCATCGGTAGAAAGACAGAGAGTGGAGACTTTAACTTTGAGGGAAGGACACAAAACAACCGTCGAATGCCAGTCCGCCGGAAGTAGACCTCCGTCGCAATACATTTGGAAGCGGGACGGCGAGGATTTAACCAAAGATTTGTACGAGACTACGATAATGAAGCCTCCAGATAAACCTTCAGGGAAGCTTTTTCCAGACTCGGAAAGCTACTCAGTGTCATCCCTGACCCTGGAGCCCCAACACGAGGATCACGGAGCCGTGCTGAGCTGCGTGGCTTACAGCCCCAATTTGCCCAACGAGACGGTGGTGCAGGACGCCGTCCTCAACGTTCTGTGTGAGTGCTATTTTTGGAAGCTCTTCTTTCAATAACTGTGAAACGAAAGTTCTGTATAATTTGGCTGAATTTCCATTCATTCTTGCGGTATATTTTCGTAGGCATCGATCATTATTTCTGCTACTTTCAGTTCCATAATCACTTGTTCCATCCGTCGTCCTGATATTCACAAACGATCTTTTTACGAGTATCTCTATCCCCTGGAAAGGATATGCACAAAATGTTTCTCTACTCGTCATCATCCCCATTTTCTTATTCGTATTATATGTACATTTACAATTCAGATATTTGCTTTTCTCTCCCCTTATCTGTCCCCATTTGGCTCAGTTCGAGGAAGCGTAGGCGCCGGAGGCACCGGCCACTAGTGCACCAGTTCGGCTGCTCACAGTCGAACGCTGTTCTTTAAATTCTTGCTTTTAAATCCGTGAAAAATTCATTGCCAATTTTTTCTCATGGTTCCAATGATTTTTTTCATTCGCTCCAATTTTCTTGAATTTTCTTTTTGATCTGAAACGGTTGAATTACTTTTTTCTCTCGTTATCGAAGTTATCAGACGCTAACTTGATATCTTTATGCTGAATCGCTTTCCAAAGCAATTAATTTCGAAACTTTGTAAGGTCTTCATGTCCCGGCCTGCTGTAGGGTTAGTCATTCGGAAAATAAGCGCTTTTTCAAGTCTTTTTTTTTGCATTTTGCGTTAGATTAACGATCCTTTCGCACAGCCCTGAAGTAAAATTTAATCACATCGATTATTAGGTTGCAAAGATTCTTTCTTCAAACAATTGTTAATATATTATACATTTGAATTTTATGAGTTTTTGAAATAACATATTTTGCAGTTTTAATTTCAAGTTTGTATTATTAATTATTGAATCGTGTACCTGAGCTATTTAAAGCCGATTCTTTCTGTCTCTACACAATATAAAACTTTCCTCTCACTTTTGTGCATGAATATACCTTAGAGCCAAGGGAAAGAACATTGGTAATTGAATTTACTTCATCATGTCGACTCAAATCATCACCGTGCAAAAATTTCAAATTCACTTGAAACCTGAAAGGAAAGAAATTATAATAAAATTAATAATTTTTTATCGTAAACGATGAAGAGACGTGTTCCATTGTCAGATTATAAAAATGGGTGGTCGCAAATTCCGTAGGAATAATGTCACGTAATTGTGTAAAGAGAACATAATAAGAGAATAGTGGGAATAATGGCAACTAGTGACATCTATCTGTTCACTATCTATAGTTGGTCCCAGCTACCTTTCTGATCTCACCCTAGCTTTTTCCAGAAACTATGCAAGTACCGTATTCTAAAATTATGCGGTCCCTGTAACCTGATGCATTGTCAATAATTTTAAAGTCACTGTTCTTCTCTATAGAGCGTCGCTCTGCTCATCTCGAAGTCAAGGCCGGTATACGTCATTTCTTGTACTTTTTTCGTATTGCTCTGTACTTTTTTTCGGTAACTTCCATGCAGAGTTATCTCATGGCCTAACTCATTGGTTTTTCAAATATTATATCGTATAATTAGGACTTTCATTTGAATATAACCATTGAGCCATTTTTTTCAAAATAAGGATTGTCTGCTTGTGTTTATAAGCTCGTCTTTGGTATGCAAATTTATTTGCGTGCAGTGTGCTTCGGCATACGTTGGAATAACTTCACGTAATCTGTATTCCAAAATAGCTGAGTATCGCAGAGAGCTTTCCGCCCCGAGGTGCGCCAAGTCGTCTGCAGCCCATCAGTCCATACGCTTCTACGTTGAGCAGTGCCACGCTTAGTGAAACAGAGTGACTTATAATTTTTTGGCAGTACCTCTCTACACTCTATGTTTTCAATTAAAAGCTGGTGTTTAATCGGACACGTGGCCCATACCAAGTCCAGATTGTGAAGTGATCTTTGTTACCGTTTAACATTATTCCGATCATGTGCTGGTCGTGTTGTTCTTCACAAGCATGCAGTGTATGTCTCTCACCATGCTCTTCGCAAAACACATTTTTATGAGGTGACGATGGAGAAGGTCTCCGATTTTGTTTAAAAAAAGAAAATATTTAATGGTTTCACCCATTCGAAAGATTTCATAGAAATTCGACTGTAAGTTTTGTGATCATAAGTGAATGGTAAAGGGTCTTGTAAATTTGACTATGGTTTGGAAAATAGTACCTTATGATAATATGGCTGCACAAATAGAAATATCGCAGTAAAAAGATGATGAGAAGCTCATAGCCTGATCAAGGAATTCTGTGCATAATGGAACTGTGTCATGTAGACTTCGTATGTAGTTGCTTCATTTTATGATCTAACGTGGATGTGTATCTTCGTAAGAAGAGTGAAGACGGGAAATAAAGAGAAAGTAGAGATGAGAACCAATGAAATTATAGTATAGGATGTAAAAAAAATAAAAGCTTTGATTTTTTCGTCCAATTAAGTGTTCTTTTGAGGTAATTTTGGTTCCGTTCTTTAGGCTGGTTAGCTTCATTAGATGTACTGAATTCTTAGTCCAACTGTCGTGCTTCAGGAGCAGATAGAGGTGATGTGCTCATTGACGCGAGCTTTTGAACTCCGTATTTCTGTCCAGACTCCCCGCGGGTGTCCATGGCTGTGATGGGCGGAGTGGCGCTCGACAGGGTGGAAGAAGGGGATGCCCTTCACTTCGAGTGCGAAGTGGATGCAAACCCTCCAGTCGACAAGGTCTACTGGACCAGGGATGTGAGTACAAAATACTGTGGCCCTGAAAATTTAATTAAGTAACACGGAGACGCTGAGTTTCTCATCTATACCCAGGGAGCGATTTAAGATAACCCTTCCTAGAACTGAAATTTGAGTTTTTGAAGTGTGAATGTGAGCCTAATGGAGCCTGGAATGGAGCAACGAGAGTTTCTTTTCATTCGATTTCTAACTCTTGCTTTCTTTTTTCTGAGAACTGTGTGCGTTTTTCATGGTGATTGAGCGATCTTTCTTAGGATATTGAGATTGATATGGGGCCCTGAGCACAGATCCAGTCTATCACTTTTTTCCAGTGGGTCTAGCTAAGATATTAATTTAGTGAAAGTGAGTAGATACAGGCGTGTAACTTCCACCAGACTCGTATGAGTTCAACGCATGTTGTAACAGCACTGGGTAAGGACTAGGTGCGCGAGACTCGTACATGAATGTCGAATAAAAAGAGTGAACATCCTGGCTTCCCGAAGGCTTTACGCGGCCGTAATGGAGGTGGGATTAAACGAACTCAAGTAGCCTTAACGAAACTAAAAACCATCGAGCCTTTGAAATCGACGAGCAGTGACCAGAAATTGTTCCTAATCCGTCAACTGGGCGAATTCGCCACTCGCGAGGGGGTTTTCGCTATCAGCAAATCACTAACGTAGCACTACAAGTGTTCTCAGATGCAAGCCTAACATGAGAGAATCATCTTAGACACATCTGTAGCTGTATCGAAGTATTAACATGTGTTCGCAAATTTTGTTACTAAAGCTCAAAAGTTTGTTTGAAAGTTGAAGATGTTGATATTGGGACTTGAAACCGAATGTGCCCACTAGCGAGGCTATTTTGCCTTCGCCCAAACTACATATGAGCTAAAATCTATTACTATGAAGCTTCGGAACAGACAATATCATGGGGCAAAAACCGTGAAGCTCTCTTCAGTGCTAGCACTGTATCACATTTCACTTTTTCAGTCTCAAATTTGTTCCTCATCGAGCTCGGCAAGCCTTTGCCTGGAACGCGCCTTTCAATGTACGAGTTTCTTTTGCGTCGTCCGCGACTCATGCATAGCAATGATCCGGGAATTGGTTCAGCGAAGTTCCCTGTTTCTGAGTTCTTTCTGAGCATTTTCTTTTTTTTTCCAGGGACATCACACTCTCGCTTTCACCCTCGCTTTCCTTAGTGTTTAAGAAAGCCCTCTAATTTGCGTGTTGGTCCTTTTAGAGTCTTTAATTTCATTGAAGTTGTTGTCCACGATGTTTTTTTAGACTCTGCAACGTGTGTCACTTTTCGACCTTAAATTTGTCAGTGGTCAGTAATTGATTTTTTCCCCGTACGACACACAAATTACTATTGAACTTCTAAACTCAGTTCCATGTTTGATATACAAGTACCATCGTGACCTATGAAACAATCCATGTTCACGCTTTTGTCCTTCACAACCTCCCAACTCAGTGGCTTCATCAGATAAAATTTTGAAAATTATTTCTTTCACTCCAAATTCTCATCGTGTTTTCAGCGAAGAACTCTTCCAACACATTCCCGTCACCACCAACGTTGTTTTTCGCCCAATAACCTTCTTGTGTTACAGCAGTTCAACATGCGCTACAGGTGTGCGACCGATTGAATCACTTTGCCATAGCATCTTATCATGACTTAAGCAACAGAGTATACAATGCACAGTTCATCAGGCTGAACTTGTACAGCTACCATTTTTATTCAATGGAAAGTGTCCAGTATTTCAGATAACATTTTCAAGCTCTTAGCAATTATTGCTTAATTGCACATTCACTATTATGTACCTCTGAAAATAAGATAAAATCCTGTGCGAAGTATCGTGATGTCATTATCGCATTCAGGGATGGAAATATCTCGATGAAAATCAAATTCATTTTATATTATATTTTTTCAGTTGATTGTAGATACTGTTTTCTCAGTCTATCCTGTTGTACTCTATCGGTTTGACTTTATAATTATCTACGGCAACACTCATGCTCTGCTCGTATCGGAAATTTTATTCGGAGTAGGTGAGCAAAATATTTTCGCATTGCTCCCTCAGTCTCTTCGGATTTTTTACTCTCCGTAGAGCAGAGCTCATTCATTATGCCCTGTCTATTAACCCCTCGACGCGTGCGTCTTTGGCAGTCATTTCCAAGATCAAAGGACTTTTCTCCCTCCGCAGAGCATGGCAATATTGAGCTCTCCGATTCCAGACTCCTCCGGCTCCTCTCCCAAATGAAGCGCCCGTACATCCCATTAGGCCGCAAAATTTTGACGTGTACACTACCATGCTCTCATTTTGAGCACGAAAAGTCAACTTCAAATAGATCTTCGTTTATGTGGCTTGTGCGTACGGCTAGGGAGAAATCAAGTCTCAATGCTACATATGACATTGTGTGTTTAGAAGTATTATTATGTTGAATAGCGATATTCATCTCTGTGGTTCAAGAAATCCAGAAAAGTTAATGTATTCTTACACCATTGTCATGCCGTTTTTTGACCAATTCTGTCGTAATTTTCTGATTAGTAGACATAGCTCACATGCTTCGTTGCTGTGGATTCTTTTAGTGGTTTTACTTTTCACACATTTTTACTTTAATCTCGAGGGCTAATATGGGTGATTGCAAATCGACATTATTATGCCGTTAAGCACGAGTTTATAGGCTAATTTTCTTTCTGTAATGTTTTTATCATTGTACTCATTATAGTAAATGCATGGTTTGCATTTGTTGATTTTACATCAAGTCCCAACATATTTAACACATCATCTCAAGAAACGTACCTGATATCAAGAGCTGAGCACACAATTAGAAACGAAAAGGAAACTTTTAATCCCAAAGTGCACAACATCGAAATAGGGCACCATTGAAGTGGAATTACTGAGGTAATTTTCAGCTTGAAAATTATTTCTGTGCTCTGCACGTTTGTTTACTGAGTGTATTTTCGTTAGGTATACGGAAAATTCAAGGATTCTCCCCATAATACAACAAAAGAGACCACCTGCCCACTGTAAGGCCCTGACTTAATTTTAACCCGGCATCTCTACAATTATAGATTTGGAATTCCGTGCCTGAGGAGTTATTTTTCAAGCCAAGCTTTTTTTGTGCCGATTTTGATAATATTTTCTAGTTAATTAATTCAAGATCTGAGTGAGGCAATACGAGTACATCCCGTGAGATAAAGTGTGCAGGATTATATGCATATCACAGATTTACATAAAATTAAAAACGCAAAATAACATCACCGAGTGTCAAAATATCCCTAAAGCAAAAATGTCCTGCAGCTCAACTAAAATATGGCACAGTTGCCAAAAAATTGACGCCAGAGGTTAAATTTAGGCCCTGAGACTTCGAACTGAACTAGTCCTGCCCAGCTGCACCTGGTCAGCGGGATCTACAGACAAAAATTTGATCGAGTATTCAATTTTGTTAATGCTGATAAAACCTAAAAATTGTAATTGTTCCATTCCAAATAAGGTGGGGAACATAAAATGAGTTATTGCATATTTTAAAATTAATAAATTTTTCAGCGCGTGAACTTTGCTGACTGGAGTTAAAATATTGGTAATGACATTAAGTCTTAACGCATGGAACACGATTCAATGGATTTATGTTTTAAAGAACCTATTCAAAATCTAATAATTCACTTCCTCGATTAAACCTGACTCTAGCAACTCTTTTATGCACATACACATATCGCACACATTTTAAAACCACCGTAACAGTTGAAGTGTTTCCATTCGGTGCCCAGGAAGAAGGCATCCACCACAGCCCCCAGCAGGGCATCCTCCTCTCGGGCCACAAGCTCGCCCTCCTCTCAGCAGAGCGCAGGACCGCCGGCCGCTACGCCTGCTTCGCTCGCAACTCAGAGGGAGGGGCTGTGTCTGACCGGCTTCTAGTGCTTGTTAAATGTGAGACAAATTATCTTTGAAAACCAAATTACTCCTTTTTTGTTCTTCCAGAAAAGTTTTTACTTTATTGTTATTTTCGTAGCATTTTTCAATGTATTTTTTGGCTCTTTCAAAATCAGAAATTCCATCTTTTTCCTAGGTCCTAGGATCCAAAACCTCTTTCTTCAATCGTTCTGTAAAATTTACACATGGCTTCAGAGCTTTTGGTGTCTTATCGCTTATAATTTCCCTACTTTGAAGCCCACCAGACGTTAATCTATTTCAGTCTGCTGTCTCTGGACAGCGCATGCATTGTCAATTTCCCGCGGTCGCTTGTAAGGCCATCGAGTGGCGGCAAAACCTATACCTTAAAGACGCCTACTTCAAATCCACATCTTCAGTGGTCCTACCCAAGTAGTACGTGACTTGTTATGCATGTGATTATTTTTCATTGACTGTAAAAATACAAAACGTATTTGCGCTTTTTACGTTTGCTTAATAATTTTTTTCTCCTACTGCAATAAGGATTAAAGTAGAAGTTTTGAGGGATAAACCTTTGATATTTTCCTCATCTCCTTTGAAGCGTAAGTAAATGAATTTTTCAAGTGCATTTCTAATACACCTCAATGCAAGGATTTCACCTGTGTTTTGATGTTCTAATCTGTGCTATTTCAATATTTTAACACAGTCGAAACCTTGTCAAACTCCAGTAATTAAACATGCCTTTAATCTCGAGGGCTAATTTCAGTTTCCGTTTAATTTTTTTTACGGTGGCAAAGCCTAGAGGCACTTTCTAGTTCAGCGCACTTCAGTTTCTTTGAGTTAGCGCTATCTAGCGGCATGCATGTATAAGTTAATAAGGGTTTTCCAACAGCTCTTGGATGATCATATTATTTTACATGGAGGACTCTTTCAGCACGTTCATACACATTACATTAAATCATCATGCTCGAAGATTGAATTTAACATCTAATTCGTTTTTCGCTTTATTCATCCGAGTAAATTCTCGTGAGGAACGCGTTTAGGTAGAGATGCATCAATTTCTCGACGTTAATACTTAGGGCTCTAAAAATTATTGAAAGGAATTGCATGGCAGATGTGACGAACGCAAGAAATTTTTCGGGTAAATTTGGCGAGACAATCACGTCTTTAAATGTTCTTGGCCAAGTTGACTTCAAATGAATACAATTGCCTGATTTGCATCCCGCAAGAGACATCTACATATTTCCAGCGGGCCCTGATTAGCAGCGGAAGTTTTCGACTTACGTAAACATTTTCTCGAATATTTTCTTCACGGTCTCGTGGCGAATTTAAGGATTTAATGATTTATTTCGGAATTTGTCTCGAGGTGACTAGAGATTGTAGACGGAGGGAAGGAAATAGAGTAATCTTGCATCCGGATTTTCATCGCCTAAAATAAAAGTGTTTTTGACAGCGATAAAAATAAAATGCAGCAAGTTAACATGGCACTGCAATATTTAATGAAGTATAAATATTTGCAGTCGATAAAAACAGTAATTACACATGCTAATAAATGACCGTATTTCTTGGTATTGGGGTGTAAATCACATTTGTCTCAGGCGGTCATCTGTGCAATTTTCCACAATTCTTGATTGAAAACCTTCGACCAATCTTAATTCTCGGTAGTATTTAGTATTAATTTTGGCATTCACATTATTTACCGTTTAAGGATAGGGATTGGATTTGCCTGAAAAATTTCTCTGCATTTGACACGTGTATTAAGACAGTAATGTCTTCAGGCTTTCCGAAACCTTTAATTATTTTATCTTAATTAGCTCTGCAGAAAAAATGTAGATTTGATCATAAATTTTATCCTTAATTGTTCATCACTAATTTATTAACATTAAACCAGTGAATTCATGTTCAAAATTGAGTGAATTCACGTTCTGAATTTATTGAAACAGCTGAAAATTCATGTCAGTATTATAGCAAGTGCAGTTACACTCAAAATTATTCATGCCCTTGTATTATTCTTGAATATATTTGAGTAAATTTTTCAATAAGCTACTTTTTTTAGCAATGCTTGTATCAAAATTTTCGAAGGTCTTCTTAAATAAGAAGCATGGTGAGAGTTTTCGAAAAAATTAACTTCACAGAAATAGCAATAATAGCAAAGGAACCATTCACTTCATTTATTCGTACCCGCCTCAATAATCTGCTTCGAAGCTTTTATTTTTGAGAACTACTACCAGACATTCTTTGTAGTTCATCACAAGGTTCTTGCAGACTTAAACAGAAATCTTCACCTTTCCGGGTTCTGTATAGAGTTTCGGCGGACTGTATCAAATTTTCCCTAAGAATTTCGATGTATTTGTTATGTTTCTTGTTTCCTTCAACCTTCACAATGCTTCCAGTTTCATTGGCTGTGAACTATCCTCAATACATACGACTCTTCCATCATAATTCACAATTAGAATAGTGTTTTTCTTCTTGAACGCTTCACCTGTTCCTCTCCAAACAAAAACAAACGTTCCTATGACCGAAAAGTTCCACCTTAATCTCTTCTGACGATAGAACCGATGACCAGAAGCTAGTCTCCTTATCAACATATTTTCTGGCAAAAGATAATCGGGCTTTTACGTGCCTAGCCATAAGAAGAGGTGTTTTCTTGGGTCCGCATCTTTTCAGCCTTTCTTTATTAAATGTTCTGTGTAGTGTTGGTTCTCAAAATTCCGATTACCTTTCTACGGAGATTCTGCTACAACACTTTACCTGTGATCTTCGGTTTTTTATTCACTTCTCAGTCTTTTTAATTGTGAGCATCGGTAATTTTCCATCGTAACTCTACACTGACCTCGTTTGTCATCACCATGTGATCTGAGTTGTGGCTGAAGTTGAAGTGAGGCATTACGATATTTTCCTAAATTATATCATTTTCAAATTTATAATGCTCTAGAATAACTTCGAATATCAGCATTATTGAGTTAAATTCACATGTCAATCCAATAACACTGGTTTGTTACGCTATAGGTGCTATACAGCAGGTTATTGAGATGAGCATGCACAAATATGAACGAACATCATTTGCTGTCATTGTTCATTATTTACGTAAAATAAACTCTCCTAACAGCTCATTTTGCTTATTATTTCTGAGCACATTGAAAACTCATGGCATAAGTATTACTAAAAATAGCAAACTATTGAAGGATTGATTCAAATATATTGAAGATAAATGCGACTTTTCATTCGTGTTGCCGCAACTGGTGCAGACGCGCCAGTGTGCAGCGGGCACCAGAGCAAGCAGTTCGGGGCGGCGAGGCTGGAGGCTGTGAACGTGACGTGCTCCGTGGACAGCCACCCTCCGCCCCTCTCTTTCAGATGGGCCTTCAACAGGTAAAGCTTCTTTTAAAATCTACACAATTTTGTATTTAAATCTTAGGTGCATAAACCGTAGAGTTCTGCTACTGAAAATTTTTGTCCTTAAGGGTGGCATAGAACTGGACGTAGGCGATCGGGTTAGGAAATTTAGGCGTGTCTGTCTCATGTTACGGGAACTGGCATCTCCAGGGGGACATCGTTAGGTTACCTCAGTTTTAGCTAGGCCTT
The DNA here is from genome assembly GCA_014899125.1 of Orchestia grillus. Taxonomy (NCBI): domain Eukaryota; kingdom Metazoa; phylum Arthropoda; class Malacostraca; order Amphipoda; family Talitridae; genus Orchestia; species Orchestia grillus. The sequence continues at coordinate 2,432 of VOMN01135313.1, read as the reverse complement.
TTGGTACTTATATCTTTCTGGCACATCTTGTTTAATTTTTCCATTTTCATGCCTTTTTCAGTGGTGATTCTTTACATTTTCTTCCTCCGCCCTTTTAACTTGCTGTTTCTATGCACAGGGGATCTTGTGTGGGTGGGAACACACCTTGTGAATAGATTCTTCAATCTTCTAAATCCATACTCAATGTTTTCTTCTCTTTTGGTGCTAGATAGTTGGATATACTAAAGCGCTCCTATCATTACTACTACTACCAATACTACTACTACCATTATTATTACTACTACTACTATTCTACTAAAAGTGTTCTCAAAAGTCCTAGTGAACAGCTTTTGATGAGTTTTTATTTAATAGATTTTACGATAACTAAATATTACCTGAGTGTTTCTTTGTCTGTTGTTACAGCGAACAATTTATGCATGGCTGCTAGTTGCTGCTTTAATATTTTTTGCATAATTATTATGTTGTTTGTAGGTAGGACACTCACGCATAAGCTCAAAAGTATATGGTTCGTGTGTACTTTGGTTGGGTAAGAAACATGTGAAGGAATATATAATTGTGTCAATTTCTCACCTATTTTCAAGCGAGCGTAACCACATCACATCCATCGAGCATTCATGCAGTGAAGTTGAATAACCATCCTTAGCCTCTCCAATTTTACTTCTCCATACTATTCGAATTTTGAAGAAATTTTTCAGAGGTTTTAGTCTCCATCCAGGTCGTCCGAGATGGTCGACATCCCTCAGAGCTCGTACTGGACCAGCTCTGGGCAGACCAGCACGCTGGGGTACCAGGTACTCACCGAAATGGATTACGGCTCCCTGCTGTGTTGGGCCATCAACGACGTCGGCCTTATGAAGACCCCGTGCGTCATACGGCTCGTGCCTGCTGGTGAGTTGTAGGGTCGTGTGTTGGAGCGTTGAGAGGGAGCCTTGTGCGTCATACTGCTCGTGCCTGCTGGTGAGTAGTACGGCCGTGTGTTGGAGCGTNGGGCCTGCTGGTGAGTAGTACGGCCGTGTGTTGGAGCGTTGAGCGGAAGGCACTAAATGTCAGATGCTACTTAGTTGACGTTCTATGGTTTGCTCAACTTCGAATTGAAGTACACAGTTCATTTAAACTACGTGCATCATGCGAATTTTATTTCCTACTGAGCAATTCACTTGTTTTGATGGGAAGGAAGCAATGAATATACTTTTCTTTACGCAATAAACTTGTTCGTCCTAGATCATCAATGGAGAAATGATTCATTGCAATCATGAATTTAGATTTCTTTTGCTTTGCTTAGGCCTAGCTGAACCCCCCCATCTCCTCTGAAGCACCGAGGAGGAGTCAGCGCGAGGGTCTCAACTGTAATTGAATAGCTCTCAGTGGTTGGGCATTCTAGACGTGAAATGAAACCCTGGTCTCTAAAGAAATCATTTTTTAGTTCATAATTTTTCCAAAAATTTAATTGAAGTAACGAAAAAGTGATAGGAAATGTAAAGGGATAGGGGGATAAAAAATATCCTGTACTAGTACTCATGTTGTTATTTTTTACTTCGGTAACTGTGCCTCACAAGTTCGACGTTTCTTAGCACTGCGAATGGGAGGAGACACAGAAAGCTAGACTGCCCGTGACTCTTTGGGTCACTGTTGAAAATCTACATCAACAGGCTGTCTCCACCCTTCCAGCTCGCTTAGAGGTGAAAGTCTGGATAAAAAGAAGTACAAGAGCAGGCATGACTCATATAAAAACCTGGCCGTAACTTCCATAGATTGGATGAGGCAAACTTGGCCGTAACTTCCGTAGATTGGATGAGGCAAACTTGGCCGTAACTTCCGAAGATTGGATGAGGCAAACTTGGCCGTAACTTCACTAGATTGGATGAGGCAAACCTGACCGTAACTTCTGTAGATTGGATGAGGCAAACTTCACGTGAAGCAAACGTGCCAGCAAACAAATATCCAAACAGCAAGCAAACATTTTAGACTCCTAGTAATTCGGATGTACATATGTCTGACTAACAATACTTTCAATCAAACATATAATTAAATTTACGTGCATATATGTCCTACCTTGGGGCCGCTGATAACATCTTAACTCATAAACGATTAATAATGGTATTGTAAGCCAATTCATAAATTTTTGAATTATTTCTTCGTAATTTTTATCTAATTATTTCACAAAATCAACGTCCCATGTAGAGTAGTTCACTCAAATTTGTTTCCATGAACGAGTCAAAAATGTCTTCACCGGTAAAAAATGCCGAACAAATTACAAGCGTAGTAGATAAAAACGTAAAATTTCAACAATATAATTTATGAGTTATCGCAACTCTAATGAGATGCTCGTGTTTTTATCCTATTTCTGGTTCATATTTTAATCTAATTTTCAATATTGCTTGCATTTCACATCAATTTCAAAGTATGCATGAACCTTTAATTAATTAGCACGG
>VOMN01135312.1:0-11743 GCA_014899125.1 Orchestia grillus | reverse complement strand
CCTCAAGTTCCCGACGCATTTGTGGGAAATTTTTGACATTTCTCCTTTCTAGTTTTTCTAACACTTTCACAAAAGTGATTGTTGGAACTTCAACACGTTTTCTATCATTTGGAGTTCCAAAAACAGGGAGAATAAAAGCGATGATTCTTTGCTTTCTAATCTATCATCGGAATCGTCTTGGATCGGCTGATCAGAGTAACATTGTCGTGGCCGTGAAAATTGTGGTCATCACGATGTGAAAAAGTTCATTTTGTTGCTGCATACATTTTACGGCGCCGTTTCTCTATTGTGCTTAAGAAAAAAAATTAGAAAAGGTCTTATGAGTACGAACCACTTGCTATCGCAATAACATTACGGCTTAATCTACCGTATGCCAATGCTCCTTTTAAATACTATTTAAATAATAATAATCAAAAATACTTCCATAACTCATGTGAACACTCATGCATGATTCATTTTACAAGTCTCTTGACAAATGCGTCCCCGTTCAATAACGGAGCACAAGATTCTTGAGGTTAAGGAAAGAACACTTAGAAAGAAGACCTATCACGCTATCGGGGAGCTAGGCCTCTATCCCTACTCCCCTAGGGCCACAATCTCATGCCAAGGTCCTGTCCCACAAAAAATGACCAGCTGGGCAGCTTTGTTATGCCTGGGGGGACAAGTGGTCGCCATTTGTAGATCGCGGTCTCAAAAGCACTATGTGGTGAGCCCTAGACACTTGAGAGACGGTAAACCAGTTTGACGGTTGTCCGCTAGCGACAATGTGTTAAACCTCTTCTATTTGGGTCAATAACTTAACATGTATGTATTCTGGGGTTAACGATTGTATAAATGTATTATAAGGGGGAGAAATAACTCATAAGAAAATAGCTTCAGAACATAAGGATCACGTAATAAACCAGTCAAGATGACCCATTGAAAACAAAAGCGATACTAAAAAGTAATTGGAAATTTACTTAAGGCCATTCCCAAGCTTCCGTATACGTACATCACCAGTAACGATCAAAGGAAAGAAAATTTACTAGTGAAGTATTTTAATAACAAGAACATTATGAAAAGGGAAGAGAAAGCACGAATAACTGACCTTGAAGCATCAACACTTCAAAATTCAACATGTTGAGTGCCTGCATTGAAGTTATATAATGAAATGCATCGAGGAACTGAAAAGCAAATAACTGATAGCTGAAAAAATGCTACTCAGTTCATTTTGCATTCATGACTCACAAAATGCTCCTTGTAACACCAATTGATAGCTAATTTGAATGCTTTTCTTCTAAAGCAAATACCAATTTTTTAAACCTCAATTAGTTTGGCTCTTTATTTCCACACTTTTATGTAGAACAATTTCAATCCGTATGTGAGAATTTTTAAATTTCTTAAATCCTATATATCTAAATATCAATTTGTACTCAGGTTTTTCAATTTGAACTCGTGGCAGAGCGTGCAAAGTTTGCAGCTGCGGCAAGAAGAGAGGCACAGAATGTCGAGAAGAAGTGGGCAACCTCATCTTGATCTGTGGTGGAGTCTTGATAAATATTGCACAATGACCGCCCGCTACTTAGTCAGTGAAAGCATGATAGAGGGATTATCCAAATATCCACGTCAATATTCCGAATCAATGTAAGATAAGAGAGACTACGTATTACTTAGCTTCATATCTTCATCTGTGTACAAATTTAGATGTCGATCAAATTCAGATTGTCTGAAATTAGATGCAAGCAATTTCCTTCGCAGTCTTTTTAAGTCTGCTCAGTGTCGGAAATTAAGCACCAGTGTCCAGAATTAAGCCCCATTGCTCGCTTGCGATCGTTGGTTCTCGAGTGAATTATGAGCTTTAGGCGACCCAAGAGAATATTCAGCTCAGATCACGTAATTTTCTATCGAGTTTTAATCCCTATCCTATGTTACAGACACAAAATCTGGATGAAAGAACATCATCTACATGAAAATAAGGTCACATATTTCATAGTATTCACTAAGGAAGTGATTACGAAGACTTGAATGAGGAAAAGCTGCTGAATTTAGCAACTCATTGGAAAGAGTTCTTTTTCTTCTATACTTTTCAAAATAAGATAAAGCCAATTATGAAAGTATATGCAGAGTTCATCGAGTTTTTATCAACTAACGTATAATTTACTCTCCTAGTTTTCCATCAACAAAATTTACATTTTTATTTTCTACATAGTTTTACAATATTCAATACGATTTTTAATCGCGCGATATTTAAGAAATACTTCAAGATCAACGGTAGTCAAAACTTAGTCTTAATAGGCTTATTTGATTAGATAGGAACTTTTATATTTTTTACGTGTGTACTTATTAAGCGAATATTCAGTAGAAAATTCGCTCTGAAGTCCCTGGAGCCTAGGCCTGTTCAGAGTAAGCCTTTCTCGCTCCCGTACAGTATCCCCCGTACATTCCAACGATGAAGGTCCCAGTTATCCCATAGTCGTCAATTCGTTTTACTCAACGCCAAATACTCTGTTTCTACCGCCTAAAACCCTCACGGGTAAAATGCCGGGTCATATTTATTTTATTTCAACAAATGTATTCATAATCATTTAATTCACAAAAAAATAAAGATTAGTGGACATGGATATAATGTGTCTATTTCATCTCATACGAGTGGCTTGTACCAGTAATTGCTCTGAGTGCTTTAAACCAAGGAGTAAGGATATATTATACATAATATTGAAATTATATTATTGATGATAGCCCACTTCGATTGATAGCGGTCATTATGAATAGCTAATTAGAATCCTACGGATTTCAATTAATACTAAGACATGCAAACCTTTCTAATAACTGACGAGCTAACTTTCAAATGTATCAACTTTGCCCTAATATCATTTTGAGAAACAAACATTTTTTCAAGTCCTATGTCGATCACTGAATAATCGTTTTACTTCCATTTAATATTAACAAAATGAACCAGCCAGTACGTGAAACTAGACAATTGTGTGGAATTTTTAACATCATGAGCTCTAATACGTCAAATTATGCATTAGAAAATACATACTAAAATATAAGATTGTAATACTCTTTAGGTAAAAATGTTTATAACTATCGTGGCCTTCGTAACACTTTCAAGCAAACCAATGTGAAAACCGCATACATTCAACGTGTTTTTCAAATCCAAAATTGAATCTTTTAGAACGAGGTCCGACCCAAATAAGGTAGCACCAAGGACTATCATCAGAAAGGACATCCACAACTAATTACCAGGCTTTGCTGGCAAAGGCCATCGCAATTTTCACCATATAGTTCTTTTTTTGTCAAAACTATCACTAATTCGCCGCTAAATGTAGCTCAGAATATCATCAAAGAAACTTCTATGACACAGTAGAGTTCATCATGAATGCAGAAAACTTTTGATTATGCTGTTATTAGTATACCTCCGAATTTAATAACCATATCAGTGTCACTTAGTCGACATGAAGTAAGCATCAAAAGTAAATTTTAAACTTATGCCAGAAAAGAATCACACTAGATCATTGATACAGTATTCACCGTTTATTTAGAAATTAAATTATAACATTTCACCGTACAATAAAGAAATATAAATAAATCGAAGCTGTCACGAAAACATAACAAAAGATAAGGATTTGTTAAAGATTTTCAACTTACCATTCATGACTCACCACTGACATACACTAGTACAAGTCTTTTCTTAAAGTTATTCTTAGTTGGCACACAGCTCTTAGAGCCGCTTGATAAATGTTTTAATTGTCAATGAATAAGATGTATGAAGATGGCTACCGAGTTAATTTCGTGCATGTAAATCACGAATTCATTTTATCAAGTAAAATCTCAGTCGCTGTCCCCATGTTACGCTGATTAAATCTTCAAGGCCTCTTTCTTCCCCGAGGAAATACCTACAAGGATTTTTCGAGAATGAACGAAGCGATATTTGCCTCGCACTTGACCTCTCGGGACATTTAGACCAACGCAGAAGAAAAATTGCAGCAGGGTTTCACTGAAACTTCAGTCCCTTCTGCGAGGTTTTTGAAAGGTGACCAGGCCTCTGGGCAATAATCATTCATGCATTCATGCAGTTCGTGTGCGGTCGGCAGGCAATTTGCTACCACCCTCGTACTTTAGCTACACCTACTTCCTCATGTTTTATTCTAAGATCGTAATTTCTCTGTTAATCGCACTCCCAAGATGCTTCACTGATTTATAGAATTCTTTCGTCACGATGCAGAAGACCTGTTTTACTGCAGCTCTGCAGAGCTCCTTTCATCGTGCGCACATTCCCGTTGTCCTTGCCAGCCTGGTTATTCTTGCATCTCACGTTGCCACTTTCACTCCGAATACACCATTAATGCTCGGATGATTGCTAACTCGTATCAAGATTTTGCTTGGCGGAGTAATACATTTTCCATCGTCTAGACNTTCTAATGATACACTGCCCCCAATTCAAACCAGAATCTTTTGAGGCTCGGGTATGCACAGAATGTTAACAACAGAATGTCTCTAAAAGTTCATATTGCCCTCTATGAGGTTTCTTCCGATAGACAATTAAGCATTGACTCTCTCAATTGGTAAAAACACACATGTCGAGTTTCAGAGCAAGGTAGCATGTTGCCATGAGGTCAGCATGTGGGTACCATGTTGCCAAGTAGGTAGCATATGGGTAACATATATTTGGAAGAATACTAAGCTGCGGGTTACGAATGAATAAGTTTCTTGTACATTAAGATTAGAGAGGCAGCTTCGGTAAGGCGAGAAGTATTTTTATATAAAAGTATAATTAGGCCAAACGAACGACAGCAAAATATGTAATACTTACTGAGGTATCGGCCCGCAATTCTCTTTCGAGAAAATTATAATTCTAAGCAGAATTGATTCTTAAAGTTCTTAAATGGTTTTCGATAAAATATTGCTCAAATGCAACAGTTTCCATTCTTTCAATAAAATATCTATTAATGAAAACAAAGAAAGCTACCGTCCAGAAAATATGTTAGGTAATATTCTTGCGCAAGTAGAATCAAGAGTTATCTGAAAATTATGGACACATTATTTATTTTGAGTACGGGAAAATTTGTGAGAAATATATTCGTCACCATACGAAATTAATTCTTGAAGATACTGAGACATTTTACGATCAGTCATTCCACCGCTGAGGGCGATAACAGTTTCAGCTATACACGACGAAGTCTACGCGAAAATCATAATGAGGTACTGAAGTCTACTTTAACGCTGAACGTCTGGTAAGTTACTGCCCAACTCTAAAGCTTCCAATGATTTTTACACACAAAACCAGCCACTTTTTGGAAGCCCTAAATTTAAGACTTAGGAGTACAACGAACAATTGCCAAGTGGAAAAAGTTGGTTAAGTGCAATCATTGCTTTGACTTATCATCAGTTTGTGCGATATTCTTCTATTTTTCAAGCGTTCAAATTCTGAACTGAACACACACCCTTATTTTTTCTTTTCAGTTGGTGTTGGATTCCATTACAGTATCTCAAACCCGTACCGGCATACAGCATTAGCTTCACCAGCTCGTGTTGTACTGTGAGAGTTATAAAAAACAGTATTTCTTGGGTGTACATTAAGTCCGTCGTTAATTTTTTCAAATAACTTTTATGATCTACCCATAATTCATTTATATTTTTAGCTCACTCTGTCAGTTAATAATATTTCTGCCGTGGGATTTGTCGCTGGCAATATTTTCAACTGCTTTGCAATAAGCTGTTGACACTGAAGATAGTGGATTGGTGATGTCCACGCGTCCAATGCAGTTATTCTCTTCTTTTCGTCCCACAAGGTCCTCTAATCGAGCATCTGGAAATTTGTAAGAATGTACTTATTGTCATTTTATTACTACGCCAGAAATATATTTACATGGTCAGTTGTAGAGTAAAAAGGTAATTGTATGAAATGATCAATGCATACTACTATTCATACCTGGGATGGTAGGTATCCGGTTACACATCATACATATAATATGAGGTATACCTAACTTAGAATACCAAAATGAAAGAATGAGTTACATTTGCATGATGTTCCTACAATTTCATCCAACTTTTGTCAATGCTACGTTTCCCTCAGTTTCGTCTCGTCGCTGCGCATTGCACACTTCAGCTGAGGCTACTCAGGTAATTCACTACCCAAAGGAAGAGAGAACAAAGGAAAGAAAAAGGGGAAAGAGCTCATACAACATATGATTTTGAATATTTCTTAGCTTTTGTGGTTCAGACAAAACCCTCAAGTTATCAATATGCCTGCATAACATGTATGCGTGTTTTTGTACAGGGTGACCTAGAAAAACGGGAACTTCTGAAATTGTAGTGGTAGCCTATTGGATGTGCAGGACATAATTTTCAAACATTGATCATTTGAATTACTGTCTCTTAATAGGTACATAGATTGTAGCACCACAACTCCTGTCAATAAAAACTTTTTGTTAGAATTTTCTACTTTTTATTGAATTTTTCAAAAGTCCTTTTTTTCACTGTCATCCTGTGGGTATCCATTGATGCACAACATTGCACGAGTAAAAATTTGAGGTTGTGCTTGTCACCTAAGTTTTATACTCTTGAAAATAGCTGGTATCAAATGATATGAGACAATACCAAGACTTTTTCTACTGATCAAATGTCCATTTCCATTTTCAAGCATCAATCATTTTTCCCCTTCCCTAAGCATTAAAATTAAAGTCGCTGAGGGTCCCTTCCACCCACAGACTTGTGGTCATAATGTGAGAAGTTCATGCTGTGATGGGCCATCCATGACTTGAGCCCTCCATGATTATATAATTATCATTTTAATGAGTCTCTCTTCTTTTGGTATCATGGTGAATGCTGTCATGAATGAATTCAGTACCTGTATGCGGATAATATTAAAGCGATGAGATGTTGTGTCGACGAGAATGTGGAAGTTGTGAAAGTAAAGGTAAAAGAAGAGCCCATAGATGCGGTGAATCGTTTTAATACCAAGAGTCGTGTGGCGCCGCAGGGAAACAACGCAAGAATAAGTCGTAAGTGGAGTAGGAAAAGGGATGGCCTGCTGGGGAAGCGTTGACAGCTTCAGGAGGAGGTGGCATGATACCAGAGCAAAGTTGAGTATATATCAGAGTGGGATTTTTTACCTTCCTACCCTACGTAGGCGTATGAAATGACAGCATCAGAGATTGAAATACAAAATGTGTTGCGTGAGAAATACTTAAAAAGCATGAGTGCTTCCGAATAATATGGTGAAACCTTAATTGAGATAAGGTTCGTTAGTGAGATAGTAATAAGCAGGCTGTCGAACGTGGCTCACGCCACCAGTCTACGAACCTTTTCTAGTCTGCGTTCGTGTGATTCATTCATAAATCTAAAATGAGATTTTTCAATTTAGTAGGGACAAAAATACAGTTTTTACTTCGAAAAAAAGAAATTCTTGTATTTATTATTTTATACTTTTTGTAATGGGACACCGCAAATTTTACTAATGAAAGCTAACTGAAATATGTGTTCCAGTTGACTATAATACACTCCTCAGATATACAGTTACGTACCAAGAGGCCCGATATACGGTTAAGGTCATTTAGGCATATATGGATGCAATTAAATTAAACAGGAAGGCTTTGAAAAGTTACTGATCAGGTCAGAAGTGGGAAGGAAGAGCTTGAAGTCTATCAGCCGAGGTAGAAACGGAAGGGCGCATTAACTGAGTGGGAGGAATGCTGCATTAGACAGGTAATTCCAAGGACGAATTCGTCAAGAGCGTGCCCTGGAGATCCTTCTGAGTATTCAATTATACAACTATAATTTTAAAGTTGTATCAGGTATGTACAAATAATTACACAATACTTTTCTTTTACAACTAGTTAACATGCTAACCACTTCACGCTGGACGCTAGGCCAGTGAATTAGCAATCGCAACTATACAAGTCTCTGCGTGACGTCTACACTTATTTTTAATGTTGTTGTCTTACTAATTGAAAGCCCGACGAATTCCATACTTTTTAAAGCACTCGCTATAGCTCCTAATAATAAAGGAATAGCTATAGCTGCTAGCATGAAAGCGTTAGCTATAGCTCCTAATAATAAAACGATAGCTATAGCTGCTAGCATGAAAGCGTTAGCTATAGCTGCTAGCAGTGCAGTGTTAGCAGGATTTGTTCCAAAAACGTGTTTTCTAAGATTTAATTACTTTTTCGGTTGCATGACTGGTTCAACTTTTCCACTGGAGACCGTCTCTTCTCTCGATGTCGAAAGTAGTGAAATGATACATTTTTTATGTTATGCCTGAGATGTGCTGCTCTTTTCATCCATGGAAGGTGAAGGTGAAAGAGTTTTACCATCCGTAAAAATTACCATAATTATTGAAATAAATTTAAAGTAATGGAAAAATCCTTCAAATTTCTTCTTCGTGTACATCGCACCTGTCCAGTAATGCTTTAGAAGTCGTCAAATATGCTGATTCAAATCGCCAAACACCTTGTGCATATAGATATATATATATACACGTCAGATATATATATATAAGTAAACTATATATAAATATTCTTTGAACAAACTTCATGTTTCAGAATTCTTTGAACACATATATATGTTTCAGAATTCTTTGAACAAACTTTAACATGAGGTTTTTGTGAAAAAAAAAAACTTTTTTCGCATAGGAGGCGCGTTCAAAAATGCTCAGTTAAAAAGTTACTTAGACTTGAAAGGTAGAGAGCGTCGGTAGGAAAATAAGAAAATAAAGTCAGAACAAGTTTATTATTATGAGCGAACTGAAAGAACAATAGAGAGTATGAAAGTAGGCTAGGTATTCACAGTAGGTGTCCGAAATTCCGTCCGTCTGCTGTAATGCATGCGTGGAAGCGTCAGTGAAATGATTGCCGAATTCGTGCGGGGACGCCAGGAATTTCAGTAATAGCATGAGTTCGGTAGAAATGTAAAAAAATATGTATCTTCTTGGCCAGACTCTTTCTTCGTAAAAATCGCAATGGTACTTCAGAGTATAGCAATAGGCCCTCAGTTAAACTTAATTTTTTCAGTCTTATCGGATTACATAGGTGTTTATGTCATTTGTAGATAATGTTTCAATTTATTATGATTATTTTAGAAAGAAATGTCGAAGAATTAACTATGTCAAATTTCTCTTCAAGTCATCATGCACTATGGATCGTAGTTTTACCTTGACCATCAGCCCTCAGACGAGAGGGCACGTGGCCATTCATCGTATCCAGAGGGCTGTTAAGGATAGGTGTTCATGGGCTACATCATCTAAAATTCTAGCTTTTGAAGCACAATTGGTGTGTAACAACCCAGTTATTTCTAATATAAAATAGGAAATTTATGCTACATAAATAAAATAAATCTAATATAAAATAGGAAATTTATGCTATAAAATAGGAAGACTTTTCGCCGACTGTGAAGGATTTTATTCATAAATTAAAGTCTCTTTAATGGTTCGAAATATGCAGTTGCTTTGAATTATAACCGTGCTTCACAAAGTGAAAGGTCCTGCGTCCGTTATTGTTTTCATCACCTGCTCCTTCTTCCGCGTCTCGTTCTTCTTTTTTTCTTCTTCTTCGTTTGCATCTCGTGCTTCTTCTTCTATTTCTTCTTATTTTTCTGTCCTTTTGAAAACGTGTTACATTTTGAAAGGCTCTGAGCCGACCATCAAGGTACACCTACGATGCACAGATGAATGTTGAAAACAGGTCGAACATTTTAGGTACGACGCGTAGCAATGGTACCCGAAGTTCAATCAAAACAACTTCAAGTTAGAGCTTCAATGGAAGCAGAAGTCGGAAACCCAAAAACTTTTTCATCCATAGAAACAGAATTCATTTCTTGTTCCGTAGTCGATGTGAGATCATCTCTTAAATCAAGAACAGATACCATTTTAAGGCAGGAATAGATCAACATTTTTACGACATCTGTTCCAAGGGAAAGTAATTGAGCAAGTTCGATAATAATTACCAAAAGATTGAATATAATCAGCCTCTCATATAGATCAATTCAGGAACAGGAGTGTATTTAAAAAATATATGTGTTGAAAATTTCCAAGGATGACTTGTTCAAACCTTGTTCAGAACTTGTTAGAAAGTATTTCGTTGACGTTTTTTACTTAATTATTAATATTTTAATCATGTGCTAGATATTCACATAAAATTGCTCATATTTTAGAAATTCACGCGGCCTCATCAAAATTTCTCTACTTGACCTCGCTGTAGTACATTGACAAATCTAAAAGACTTGTTTTGTTCATATTTCAATTATTGAATACTTACCCTGAGTAAGTCGTGAACGCTCGCGCTAAATTGCATGTCGGCATTCTTCGTCTATTATGTTTACACGACTTTTACCAGGATGAACTTTTGTCTTTCAAAACTTGAGGATAAAATTATTTTGCAGAGGTAAAAGGACGACTGGAACGACACAAGAAAACTTGCTCGGAACACGGTAACGCGCTTTTATGTTTCAACTTTCTGATCATTATGAGGTAAAAATATTACAGGAAATTTCCTCTAGGGTTAGCAGCTTGGGGCCGATTGACTGTGATTGACTGAAAATAGCCGGGATAATTACACAGCATCACAATAGTCAAACCTGTATTTAATGTTACTTCCAATTTACGGAACATGGGACGCTTGAAGACAAACCTATGTACGCACCATTAGCTATAGTACCGACTCTCAAGGTGGGTATAATAATAATAATACGCTTAATGCGTACGGTCAGTCAATAGATACAGTCGTAGTTCACGCCATGGACTAGAATAATTTCACAAGATTGAAAAGTTCGACAAGAAACTCGAAACAATTGCCTGAAAAGATGAAGTCTTTCATCCTGAAGTATTGCCTGATTATTCCATGCCGCGACTGCAGGTGGACGTGAAGGAGAGCTACTAGTTCAGTCCCCCCAAAATTTCCTCAAAATTGTAATAATCCGTAGCATAGATACGTGTGTACACCTTACGTGTCTAATGTGATAACGCATTCTGTGGAAGAGACCGTAAGCTCGGGCAATAAAAAACAAAGTCTACTTGAAGCTCTTTAATTTTACTGATCATGAGCTTATTTAGTTTCCTCCAGAATTTAGTTCCACGTAAGGAATGAGTCCAAAGTTTCGATGTATCACGCTATTGTCAAATCTCATCACCGAATCAGGCGTAAGTTCTACGATAGAGTGCACAACTACATCCGATTGCATTCATTTGAAATATCCTTAAGGAAAAGCGACGGATCTCAAAATGCAGGTAGTGCTCAAGAAACACATGTACAACAAAACAGTACATGCAAAAGACATTCAAGCTTGAAGTCAATTATTTTTTCCACACGGGTGATCACGAGTGTGTTCAGTGTCGCACCTCTATTTGTTTGGATGTTCAGATCGTTCAAACACGGTTCTCCTACAAGAACACAAAACCGGGGTGCAAAATACACATTGGATTTTTTCAGCACATTTCTCATTCAAACAACTACAGGTCAAGGACAATTTGGCTTAGGGCCGGAAATTAACACGTTGGTTGCGATTATGCTATCTTCCTAGGGGCAAAACGACCCACCGGTGGGTCGTATCGCAGTCAATGTGTTAAAACGCATATTATAATGGTGTTCTTTGTCTCTGAGAGATGCAATATTTTCCTTTGAATTCAGTCTCAATTTCAAAACGCTGATAAGCCGTCCGTCAATATTGATTCAGCTGTCACTAGGCAGGAGTTAACGCTCTGTTGCCTTGTGTTGTCATATGTTGCCTTGTGTTGCCTTGTGTTGCCTTGTGTTGCCTTGTGTTGCCT
>VOMN01135302.1:0-22583 GCA_014899125.1 Orchestia grillus | reverse complement strand
GTGTAAGATTGTGTTGCATGTGTAAGATTGTGCTGCATGGGTAAAACTGGTCTATCAAGCACGGGCGTGGTGTAGCTCAGTTAGAATATAGGTACCGCATGAATAATTTTTGGAGCGTTTATAAATAATCCCGGAAAAAATATTATTTGTCCTAATGTTGTGTGTCAAGTATGACAATACAACCATTCTGTAGCTAATAAGGAAAACAGTTTATCCCATATTCCTCGACGACTACATGCGGGCGGGCCGAAAAATGTTTAATTTTTTCAAATACTTATAACTCCGTAATTAACGGTCGTAGAAACTTTTTTATGGTCTCATTTGCACAGCCATTCAATGTAATTTCATTAGGTTAAACTATTTTGAATTGATAGGAATATTTCACGAACAGGTGAATGATAAGTGAGAATCGTTTTTTCGCTATTGCTCGAAGGTATTTCTAAAGCGCCCCACACAACATTGAAGAATTGCGTTATCGTATCGTTTAGAATGTGAATGAACTTAGAAACCATCCAAAAGCGATTAAAAATCAATGCTAGAAATGAGAGTCCGATGTCTAAAGTGCCTCGAAAAAAAAGGTGGTCATTGGTTGTAACGGGAACAATAAGTTCTTGTGCGTATGTAAGGAGTAAAAATTTTGATTTAAAATTCTTTCTTCATTTTTTCATTTTTATACTACACATTTTCTACTTTTATTTATCAAAAGCATTGATTGTGCCATAAGAATTTCCTTCATGCAATGATACAAAAAATCTATGCTTACTTATCGTTTATCTGTTCGTGAATTATTCTCATTAATACAGAATAGTTTGATTGATGAAAGTACATACATAGAATGGCTGTGAAAAAAACACCATACGAAAGTTTCTGCGACCATTAGTTACGGAGTTAAAAGTATTTGAAAAAAAAAATTGTGGTCCACCCTGTATATTTCTACAAAATTGTTGCGTCTCTGATTATAGTTGCTCCTGCGAACGGTCGAGGAGTTTCGGTGTTTCTTTATGTATGTAATTCCCTTGGACATTTTCCGCTCAAATGCTTCATCGAACATTTCTTCACGGGTGTTTTTTTTAAATGATTTTCTGTAGCCACTTAGGCGGTGGGAAAAAATACGTGTATGATCAATTTTGCTTAGAGACGTTGAACGTGATCGACAGGAGAGTAAAACAATCAAACTAGGAGTAAATTATACTATGTTCTTACAATTTTCACGTCTTATCCTCACGTCCCCATAGTTAGAACAGTATTCATAATCTCATAAGCAAGGGCGTATGATGGCCCATATTGCACCTGATTGACGATCTCAATTTATTTTTTTACTCGATTTAATTTTTTGGGGCATCACGCCGTGAACCAATCAGCATCGGCTTAGGAAGTCCTCGAAACTTCTCTGTTAACGAAGAGAAGAAGTTGGCGGTCGCTGAAGGATACCTGTGAGACTTGATTGGACATTTTCTTGCTCGTGTGCCCCCCACCGATTCCTCAGTGCCGTTTCGGGAAAGTATAAAAGTCTAGAACGAAAGGCATCAGCTCACTTTCTTTGAAAAATAAAAAAAATCAATCCCTTGTAAGGAATTTATTTGGGAGAAGTCGAATTTTACTCACAGAGAGATATAGTTAAGGAAAATGGTAGTATTGCCTTAAAATTCCGTCAAATTTGATGAGACAAGTTTCACGAGATCAAATTGTGCTAACGTACCGATTTGAAATGAACAATATGCAATGTTTTTTACAATTCGATATGAAACAGTTTAATTAAGAAAGTTGGCATTGACACTGCAGCTTAAGTGAGATATATGTAAACGAGCTAACCGCTCTTTTCAAAACCAACGTAAAAATCAATGGAAAGTGTCAGGAAGCAGCATAGTTTTTATGATGTCATTTGAGAATTTGTTCCAACTCACTGGTGTAGCATCCAGTTTTTGAAGGAAATTCAGGCTCATAAATTGTCGGCTGCCAAGAGCTGCGATTCCTTGCAAAATTCCTCTGTAGTACACTAAGTCCGTTCCAGAGCAGCAGAAAATTTGAGAAATTAAAGTTATCACTTTGCTGGCAGTAAAACTAAGGCCTCTCTTTAAAACCAAAGTTATCTACTCATCTGTTCGGAGCGAGCAAAAAGTTTGCTTTTTCGGGAAGGTTTGACTGAAATCTAGCGCCAAGATTTGAGAAGAAGAAAAGCGAGGGAGTTTCGCTCCGAAAAGTTCTATGAGCTTGATAAAAATAGGTGATCTGAGCGTACGATTTTTCGCTCATGAATTAGAAACCATCATGACGACAGGATGACAGGCCTCATTTTGCGCGAGCGCGACCCTATCATTCTGCGTGAATGCACTCAAAAATACAAAGTTTTCTCAGAAATGTTTTGAGTATATTTTCGGAAGAATTGGAAGAGGAACATTCTTGAGCATTCACTGTCGGCGACAACTGCTGGTTTAACCGTTTTTGATTGTTATCGAACTTGAAGGTCTAAATCATAGCTTTCTTGTAAAATATCTCTTCCGATATCCAACATAATTTTTCCGCAAAAGACTCCGCCGAAAAAATTGTTGTAAAATTTCCTGTCGATATTACAGCTCAAGTGTAGCCAAAATATTGACAACAGTCATTTTGAAGCCGACTCGAGACAGATCTGACGGGAACGCAAGCCATTTAGTGCCGCCTTTGTCTGCAAATTGATGCATTGTCAGGAAGGTAGTTACAGTGGATTCTGTTTCACCATTAGTCTCATAATCTTCGCATTGAAGGGACCATGACCGTTTATCTTTTCTTCTGATGCCTAATGAATTCTTCATTCGTTGAATGTAAAATTCTCGGAGAGATGATGCGTAGATACGAGCGGTCTTTCACTGCTACGTATGCGCCAAGCATTGTTGTAATGCTGATCGTTATACAGATCATAAATTCCGATAACGTTTAACCAACCTCGTGTTGCAGCAGCGAAAATGCATCATTTCGGATACAGAATATTCGAAGTCGAATATGATTCCAATGATTTCACCTTCTTTCTAAACTTCAACTCAATCGTAAAGTACCTATTCTATTATGCTTAATATGGTTCCAATGGTTTCATCTCCTCAAAATTTCTATTCAATCGTAGCAAGTGTCCGTGGTGTGTGCTTGAGACAAAATATATTCTACGAGTTGTGTACTTAGGATTATAAAAACAGAAGAACTAATTAATAAAAATGTTTGATAAAGTCAAGGAGATAGCTCATTCCTGCTAGTTTAAAGATACCTGCAACCCTATAGCAAGAATTATAAGAATTTAAAAAACAATGAGAACTAACATCTAAGCCTTAGAGTTCAAAAGCAACGAAACAATTGGAATTCTAAAACTACGTTGGTTTACTTTAAATGTGAGAGGGTGGGAGAAAAGTTATATTTTTTCTCTCTGTGGGCTTCACGTCAATGTAAAAGGAACATGTTTCGTGGACTTGGAACATGTTTCGTGAACTTGGAACATGTTTCGTGGACTTGGAACATGTTTCGTGGACTTTGAACATGTTTCGTGGACTTTGAACATGTTTCGTGGACTTGGAACAAGTTTCGTGGACTTAAACATGTTTCGTGGACTTGGAACATGTTTCGTGGACTCAAACATGTTTCGTGGACTTGGAACATGTTTTGCGGACTTGGAACATGTTTCGTGGACTTGGAACATGTTTCGTGGATTTGGAACATGTTTCGCCAAATGTCTTAAAATTTGCCACTTTGAACTGAAATTGTGTTATGACCAACCGACATACCAACAACGAAACTGTGAACGAAAGGTTACACTAATAAGGTTTCTCATAATGAGTTTGTGTTGTGTCATTCAAAACTAGTGCAGTTAATCTTTTCAGTCAAGCATGAGAGACGCAAGCATAACTCGGCTTGTTAGCAGTAAGCTCTCCGGACTAAATTTTTTAATTGGCCTCGTTCAAGAGTTTTCATTGTAGTCGAGTCCGAGAAACGGTTCTCATGATCAGACTCGGCCAAACTTGGGCTTTTGGTGAAATTGAAAAACTTCAGAGCCAGGCAGTAAAGTTACGATTCATAGGCCATGTTTGCAAAGTTTGTGCGCAAACGGAAGAGGTTATTTCACTGATCTGTTCGTTTAAAAGCAAAAAAAGGAGGACTAGCGGAATTTCTAAAATTAGGAAACTTTACTCCTATCAGGCAGACACAATTGTTGGTGCTTCCTTTTAATCAGGCGAGCGCTGGTGAGAACATCATTCTTTGGCTATTCAAGGGAGCCAGAGAAATTACCTCGTGGTATTAGTAATGTTCATTTACGATTTAATCATGATTTGAGAGAAAAGCTTCCAGGAGTTCTTGTAAGTTGAAAACAATGGATTGGGGATTATTTACGTTATTCTTAGGTAAACAGCTACCTTAATTTTGCCAATTTGCAGAAAAGCTGCGTTGCGGAAATAAGTACCTTCTCCAACTATCAAACCAACGAACAATGTTTAAAATGCAGTGCTACTTATAAATCATAATTTGTTCACCTCTAATGTATAAACAAATATCTTGATTTCTTAATTTTTTCTTCATAGAACAAAAAATAACAGTTATTCGCCGTTGTAAATCCTTACTCAATCATCTGAAATTAGTTTGCAAATTTGACGTGACAACTGCAGTAAAATATGGTGTTGCATTTGGAACAGAATTAATGCCAAAAATCCATCCAAGCTTTAAAAAGCGGCTACATGACAGATTCTCAACGCAGTTTCGTCATTCAGGTGAAATGAAATAGAGAAGCTCAATTCTAGCGCACATGAAAAAATGATTTTTTCTAAGCCCTCGCTCTACAACCGCAAATTGAAAAAAACTGACTTAGTAAATAAGTCAGAATTGCATAAGCTGTTATTTCATTGAACAATTTACTTCTAACAAACGTTATTGAACATTCATGAGCTTGTGCTGAGAACAATGTGTTCGTGAAATCTCAGAATTAAGTATCGAAAATAAATTGATAAAAAAGGAATGAAATTAGGAAGCGTCATGTTCGTGCAACGGCAATCAAATTTTAAAATTATTCGCTCAACTTTTTGTCTCCTAATTAAATGTTCGCTTACGTGTGTCCTGGAGAATTTTCGTTCAATTTAAACTTTTTATTTTTCATAACCAGAATAAGAAAAATATTATCGGCCGGCAGACCGGACACGCTGTGTGCAGTATGCGCTGGGTCAGTTCTGCCTCATTGTTGGTGCAAAGTATAATCATGATGTATAATGTGCCTGTATAATCATGCGCTCGTGTGCCTGTATAATCATGATGAAAAAATTGTGCTCTCCAATGTCACAAGGATTGTGGTGCAAAGTAACGCATGTCAGTTACAGAAGAACGTTCTGATCTATGCACAGAGAGCTATTACAACATGAGAATTGCTTAAGGATTCTCGGATATTTTCTTGAATAGAATTAATATTTGTGAGAAAACATTATCTTTCTGAGACTACTATAATGGCAGTTTATTTTTCTATGCAGTTAGCTCGAAAATAGACCTGAAATGGATGAACACCAGACGTCGCGTGTTCAGATGACATTAAACACAAGCACGCTCGGCTCAGAACTGTCAACCAAAGATCCTGGTTGACTGCCTCTGTCTAAGTCGACCCGCCGACAAAGTTACTCGAAACTCCTTCCTGTCAACACCAATTAAATGATCGCTATTCAGCGGAGTGACTTCCTGGAAATTTCCTTGTTTGAGGTCAGGCGCATCTCTCGTGTCAAGTGAGTTAATTATAGTTGATAATGGAGTGAATTCACACGCACTTAATTAAGGCTTTTCGAGTCACTGCTCGGTGTGGACAAAATTTGAATGCAGACTTACAATCCAGTTTCATAACTGAGCCTCTTCTATACGAAATGATATTTATAAAAAAATAAACTCACATGTTAACAGTGTTTTACCTAGTCCTGATTTCCCGTCAGGTCAGGCCCGAAAATTCTGCTTGCTTTTAATCAAAAGTAATTTTGTAGAGCGTTTTGGTTAAGTTTATCTGTAGCCTCCTTCTTGCTTGTTGCTCTAATAATGTTGCGGGGATTATGTTCGTTTAAAAAAGAGGTGAGCTATACTAGAAGTGCAACGCAGTATCCCAACACACCCCACTCCCCATATCATGATTATTAAACAAGTGACATAACTTTCAAACGCGGCAATGAAGTATTTAGAGCAGGACAACACATCCTACCAAAAGTGGGCAGAAACTTATAACATTTACCTAGGAACCTCGCCTATTTCCATGCAAAGGTTACTGGAAATCTTTATACGCCGCCTTGCCGAGAGTGGTGGCGTTATCAGCAGCATATTAGACCACAAATCAACGCCATGGACCCTCTCATAAATTCTGGAGACCAGTCGGAAGCCCAGCCTTGTCGTCTCATGTTCTTCCACGAAACTCAGCGACTAAAACATGGGATGGGATGCACAGCTGCAGGATACTTCATGGAATATCAAGATGAAGTGTCTACAGATGCCTGAGAGAGTAATGTCCCACAAGGACTTCTTGTTGCAACAAATGACACTACAGATTAATTTTAGCAATGATTAAACAGGCTCAACAATAAATGAGAAGTATGGAGTTTGTGATACAGAATGTGCAGCGCGAATTGAGTATTAAAAGGCCATCGTAATGCAAATTTTTCATAATAACCAGTGCAGAATATTTTTCTCACTTTTTTCAACATTAAAATAAAAGTTAATATGCTGGATGCTTTCGATGAATATGTATTTATAATTTTTCCTGAATAAATTTCATAACTAGAAGTAAAATTAGGCTCTAACTTTATGAGGAGGCAAAAAGTTCCCAGTAACATAAAGAATTTCATAATACACTGGTTAAGAGGATCTAAAGCATTTTCAATTTTCCGATAAAAGTAGGGTGCATACGCTTGACTTTTCAAGTCCAAAGATGCCAGATATTTTCTTCTTAAAGTGAGTGCCGCTCGGGCCCAGAGTCAACCGAATTTTTGTGTGAAATTGACCCACATGAAAATAAATTCAAATATCTTATTTTAATGGCATAAAAGAGCTAGACTACGCATTCTAATATTACCAGTCAAAAATGGTTCAGCAGATAATAGTTTCTCCTATCATAGATTTTTCCCTTTGAAACTCTATGCATAATTCCTTTCTTTCATTTCACTCAAGCTCTAGAGTCTAGACCTTCGTTTCTGAAGCGAACGCTCTCGCATCTCGCAATGCAAAGAAACTTCACCCCGAGAAAATCCGTTTTCTGTGTAGTATTTGCATCCTGAACTGAAGACTTCAGAAGAAGAAAAGGCTACTGCTCGAGTCTCTCTTAGTGAACGTAGTTCCGTTCTGGGGATTTTATACCTAAAATGCTGAACGAGGCATTGTAAAATTGATTTATTTAAAAATATGGATGCATTTTCACGTCACAGTTTTCTGCAAGTGAGTTTATAAGTCGTGTTGATCAAAAGCCATGTATAAGTTCTCATGAATATGAAATGTTCTAAAAAGAAGTGTTCATTCCTGTCTGCTAAGTGAGAAGTACTTCCAAATTGATCCAACATTTCTTTACATGCTAGGTGATAAGTATTAAGCTGTTAAAAAGACAGAGAATTTCTAAAATAATTTGCAGACAGATTTCATCAAAGTTTTCGGAAATTAGCAGCTCAGTGGATGAGTTTTTCGATTTTTGGACATTAAGTACTCGTTGATAAATCAGGAATTCTCATCGTTTTACACATGATCCATCGAAGTGTGGACAAAAATTTATTTAAAACACTCTTCTGTACAGCGAAATTAATGATTGCCTTTATAGCCAGAAATAATAACAACGCTTTTCAGTTTACAGTTTTCTCTCAAAGTTCGATCCATCCACGCCTAGCCATCACTGCACTTTTCAACCCATCGGTAATCTGACTATACATATATATGTATACGTTGGACGGTTAGTTTCTGGTGAGATATCTTCTTTGCATTGTATAAGTCTAGCCTTGAGAGCATCACCATTTTGATGATGAAATAAGCAGGCTTTACTCTGGAGAATGCTTCATATAATGAAGTCCATGGCGTTTAAATCTGGTGAAGATGGAGGCCATAATTCCTACACTGATTTTGGACAAGGTTGGCCGCGTGGGAGGTGGCTCCAACCTGTTCAAAAGTAATTTTAGATTTACTAAATGCAGTACGGATCCAAGGAATCAAATTATTTTTCTATAAGTTCAGATATGTGTGCTGGTTTATCTTTACCTCTTCTTCGATGAGTACGAGCGGAGTTCTCTGTCCTGTCGAGCTCACACCAGCCCTAACACTACAGAGGCTGGTTTTTGGAGCTAGAAAGACAGACGAATTTTCACAGAGATGTCTTGTTTGGCTTTTGCATATAAACGGTCATCTTGGTGGTTGTGGATCGCTGGTATGGTGAATAATTTTTTGTCAGTCCACAACACTGGAGGTAGAGCGCCCTCGCTCAGTTTTTAGACAAAAAAGCTTCGCTCGACTCAACCTTTTTGCTTCTGTGCGCTTAGACAGTAGTCGAGCTTTACTATTCGTGTGTGGTGATAACTTTAAGCCTTTCTTCAGTACATTTCTTAGGATACTATAGCTGATAGAGGCTTCTGAAGCAAATTTCCTAGTGCTTCTCCTTGGGCCTCCCTGATTTTTTTCCCTTGTGTTTTTAATCGATTGGGGTGGGCTAACTGACCGATTTGAAGTACTTCTTGTTCTTGACAGGTGTGATCCCGTCTCTTTAAGGCGTTTTGAGGCGTTTCAAACGCCTGACCTGCTCACACGAGTCTTGAAAAGTTTAACAAATTACCATGGTTTCTTTCCTGCCTTATACAGCTTACTAATCGCTAGGCTAATTTTGCTCAAAATTACTAAACATAGAAAATAAATTTCATCAAAAAAATGTATTCTTTATAAGATTTTGTCAACATTTCTCAAAACTGTTTCTTTAAAATATGTTGTTATATTCTGTTTAATATGCGATATCACAAAAAGTGTCGACATCATGCCTGCTCGCGTAGTAACAAAGGGGAGTAAATTACGCGGGCACTTAAAAAACAATAGATTTTGAGTTGCTTTTTCGATCAGCGTGGAGAGAAAATGTTCGAAGCGACAGCACTGATTCCAACAGGCAGGCACTCTCCCCTGTGTCAGCTGAACGATTTTTCCCCAAGTTTCAGGTTGAAGGGACGGAGGCGAAATAAATTTTTACTATTTTTGGGAAAACCGTTCGCGAGCTTCGAGATCTCATCTCCGTGTGGTGTAACCACAGGGATTGGTCAGGGTGTTACGACAGCGATTGGTCAGGGTGTTACGACAGGGATTGGTCATGGTGCTACGACAGGGATTGGTCAGGGTGTTACGACAGGGATTGGTCAGGGTGCTACGACAGGGATTGGTCAGAGTGTTACGACTTGGATTGGTCAGAGTATTACGACTGGGATTGGTTGGAGTATTACCACAGGGATTGGGCGGTGCGTCAAACCTGGTATTGGTCAGAGTATTACAACTGGGATTGGTCAGAGTGTTACGACAGAATGTTTGACCCTAAAATATTTTTCAAATATCCCAATCTGTTTTCATGGTTTTTGAAAAAAAAAACATTAGAATATTTGTTTTTCTTATTTCCTGCCTTCAAATTGAAAACTATTAGAACTACTTCGGTGTGGCATCATGAAGCCATGGAACTTCACATCTTAAAAAGCCGCTGTTGCTGAATTTGGGCGATCCTCTTTCTATGGCTGAGTTTAAATTATCAACGGTGTGAGGTTTTCGTATTTGGACATAAGGACGAACTAATTTTTGCACACATTCGCTGCAAATGGACGATTTCGGAAGTGAACCTGGATTTCTTCAGTAATGGACAAATTGTACAACGAAAGATCATTGAAGCAGCCCAATGCAACCTTTCCAAGCACTGTCCGCCTTATAACATTGTTGAAAAATTAATTTATGACAACGGTTGTACTGGTCCTATGATACTCAAATGCAGTTCTCATGACAAAGTTTATATATAGGCAGACGTCATCCTCCCGTAATAAATATAGATAAACAAATAATAAACAAATAAAGCGCTAAATTAGAAAAGACAAACACAAACATAGTGAAACTTGCTCCAGGTAGTTAGGACCGGGAGGGAATCGACCGAAGGTAAGTTCGCTTTTTCCTTGAGTTTCTTCTTTAATAAGTTCTGGGAGATGATCTCCTCAAGTTCAGCTACGGCAGCGTTGCTTTCAAAAGTTCGAAGAATACGTTTAGATATCTATGTCATTGATCGAAAATTTTTAGAGGTATATAGCCCGGATCTTAGAGGGAGACCAAAAACATATATTGTCGAAAGGCACAGATTTGAGCAGCAGCGTTCGTTACCTGGCATCGATGTTCACAGTCGGTTTTTCGGACAACATCTTCGGGANGGTCATGTGAGGGAAAATACAGTCTAACACAGTCACAGTCACGTCGACGATTAGCTATCCGGCAATAATACCTGCCACAGGCAGCTAAAATTATATATACTGAAAGATGCTGCGGCAAAAGAGTCAGACCTGTTGAGATTTCACGTGCCTTTCTATGCAGGAGAGAAAATCATTTATAAGGAGTCAAACTGTCCGTACTTTTGATTTCTGCCATTTCATTAATTTTCACCTAAGTGACACGATCCTTTCTCAAAATATCTGATTTTTAAATTGAGGTCTTTAACCAACTTACATACCAAATAACACAGCAGTAGCAGCGTTCTAAAAGCCATTGAGATTCTTCATATCAATGCGCGCTCATACTTATTATTATACTTCATCTACATGGACTGCAGCTAATTAAGCTGTTCATTCTCACAGAGCTAATTGAATTTTTCCATTATACCATTCTCAATGAAAATAAACATAGTTTCATTGTTAGATCGTTTTCATAAAACGACTTCCCCTGCTCAAAGAAGAGCATTCGTTGGCGTCTAACGTGATTGATAAATAGGGGTGTTAAGAATATCAGAGTGAATAAAATACTTACATTGGGAAACGTGCATTAAATACAGACGCGTCGAATAAGTGTAATGGTATGTTTTCATTGTATTTAGCGAAAAAGCATTAAATATTCTTTATTCTTTATCAACGTACATCTTGGTTACTCAGAGACAATGATAAATGACATTTAGATAGAAACTAGACTACTCGTGATCCGTTGTGTCAAATCAAATTGATCGAAATCAAACCGTCTCCAGAAATATATCCTATGCAGTTAAGTCGGTATCCACAATACAAGATTAAAGGAAGAGTATAAATTTCGAATATCTCAGAGCCGACAGACAAACGTGTGCACGGTTCCAAGAAAGCAAGCAAACGAGCAAGATGACCAGTGTTTTAGTATTATACTAGATAGATAGATAGATAGATAGATAGAAGATAGATAGATAGATACATAGATAGATAGACATAGATAGATAGATTAATGAAACTGTCTGCACAAATAAAAGTCCCAAGCAATAACTAAACATGAATCAAAAGTTACACATTCATATATACAGTGTACAGGAATGAAGTCCCATAGACCAATGATTGATCATAAAGGTTTTATTCATTTAAATGTTGTTAATGATACCGACGAGACATCTCTAGTGCGTAGCAAGATACCTGGTACTCAGAAAGGTTCTCGATAATTTCAACACTATGCTAAATCGGGACATTCCAGGTTAAGAAACTTGACGTTAAAATGGAAGCCCACTCTCCATTCTCTGTGTCACCTGAACCCACTAAATTAAATAAGTTTCTTAAATCCAAGAAAATGATCGCTATAGATCGTATGAACTCACTTTCGAACGCCTATAAGTCGTCTGCCACATGCCGTTTTGAAGGCTATGCTGCTCTCACAGAATGCTACTACTCACAGAACACAACGGAGGAAAAATAAAGAAGTTACGAATTAAATGCTGCCACAGTCATCCTTTTTCAAATTTACACCTTTCAAGATATGGTTTGTAAGAGTGAGCACTCGTACACATATCCAGAATTCCCAGACAGATATCCAAAATTTACGGAAGGATAGCCTGCCAAAGAAACTGGACAGGCAACATTTTCTCGGTCAGATGAGGTTTAGATCATCTTCGTTGAATCGATCGTAGTTGAGGGAAGCCCGAAACGTCTTGCCAACGTCCAGATGAAAGTGTAATGTTGCTTTTACGTAATATTGCTTTTGCGCTGTATTTCTTTTGTGCAGTATTGCTTATGGACAATATTGCTTTTGTGCAATATTGCTTTTGGGTAATATTGCTTTTGGGCAATTGCTTGTGGGCAATATTTCTTTTGGGCAATGTTGCTTTTGGGCATTATTGCTTTCGCGCAATGTTGCTTATGGGGAATGTTGCTTTTGGGCAAGGTTACTTTTGGACAATATTGCGTCGCTAGGGCTCCATGGCGCGCTGGCACCGTGTTCCGCTCACGACTGAGCAGTGAGGGTTCTATTCCCATCTGGAGCAAATAGATTTTCACGGAAGTACGGATTGGTTTCCTTAAATCAGGAAGCTTAAAGCTCACATTCCTCTCGTCACTCGCGCGTCAGTGGTTAAAAGGCGTTGTAAATCCAATGCTGTACCGTATTAACCGTGTTAGAACAACTAAAGTTTCTTTCTTTTCAGGCCTGAGTTCACACTGCTGCTCTCGATCTCGTTATCCTGATTACGGATGTTAACTCTGGGCAGCAGGGCAGATAGGCTTAGTCGTGAAAGCTCTCTCTAACGTCTGAGGATTAACCTGTTAGTAGTCACTGCCCAGGTGGCCGGTGGTGCATTCACGCGGTCTGTGTAATCGACAGCGACCGTGTGAATGCAACAACCCCGCGGACATCATATGATGTCAATACCCGTTAACAGGTTAAATGTCTCAGCTACGCCTACTGAGTCCTGTTTTGTTATTTCTTTAGTTGTTATTTGAGTTGCTTAAAGACATCTCTCCATGTACTCCTAATGCGTTTTCTTTTCTAGGATACGATGTTCTTCGACTTCGATATGAGTCACTTAATTTGTATTCACGCGGTAACATCACTATTTTTTCGTACCCATCTAAACACTGATTCTCGTGCCTTTCCATCAGCATTTGCCCCATCTGTCATGCATAATCCTAGTTGAATGCACCTCTCGCATACTAAACACAGGGTCTGAGACCCTCTCAACAGTTCTCACACGAGGAACCTTCAGTACGGGGAGTCTTAGCCGCGAATTTCTCCTGAGATTTGAGCGGCACGTTACTTAACGTAGAGCGCGCCGGTGTGTACGATCAGTGCCCAGGTGAGTTTGAGTTCGTAAAGATCATGGAAACGCGTACTTTTAGAGCCAAAGGGCGAGTTTTGCGTGACTTTTAAACGATTGGTTTGAGTAGCAGGAATGTGAGTTGCTGATTGTTTAGATTTCACAGAGAGTAAAGGAGCTCCTAATGATTGTTTGGTAATTTGTGTTTTTCACGACGGAATTCGTAATTATGGATTTCGCAAAGCTCAACAGAGAAGTATCGAAAGAGGAATTTTTTGCATATTTCTGGCATTTTTATTAATAGCGTGGTAACTTAAAGATGCATACGCTTGAAATCTAATATCATTTCTGCCATTTTTCACACATGAAGATACTTATGAAACCTACTTCTGAATCTAGCATATTTATCAGCAAATATTTAAAGTTGAAAGCTAATCCTTGTCCAAACATTTATTTTGAGAAAAAACATAGAGGTCCACGAGAACGCGCAATTAAATTGCAGCAATTTTACAGGCAGACAAGAAAATAAATTAGGAATGTGATACAACTGAAGTTAATGTTGCAAATGTATATTCGACTGAGGTTCCCCAGAAACAAATCTATACGTGATGTATTGATCAATGTTAACATGACTGCAAAAGCCTCCGTTTTCTTATAACGACTATGTTAACATTTGTTACTCTTTAATGCAATTTTCTTGGTGAATAATTTTTCTAAGCGAGTGTTGCAATTTTCTGTTCGTGATTTAAAATTGATGAAATCCAAATAGTTTTCCTTCACTTCTCATTCAGGCGCATTGAAAATATCAAGTCTACCATTAAATACGATCATTTTAATTAATTAATTAAAATTGAATACAATCATTTTTAATCCAACTAAAAGTTTTTTGGCTCAGTGGTTCACTGTTTATTTAATATTAGTCTGCGATAAAAGCTGCCATGCAAGCAGCGTTAAGCTCGAAGAACCTTCAGTCAAACAGTTCCGATTCTTTGAGAATCTTTTAACCTCCTGAATATTACATCATATTTTGAAGAGACTGCTTATTCCAGACGCTCTCGGAAGCAAGTAAAACTTGTTAATGGCAAGTACAAGTTAAACTTTTGGCTCTCAGTGGATAAATATCAGTCCGAATGTCTTCAATATGAAGCTCCAGGTGAGGGGCATTGATTGCTCGACAAATACTGAATCTAAAACTTCAAGATGAGCAGAATGTCGGGAAAATTAGCAAAAAATACGTACATAAGCTCATTATGTGAATGTGGAATGTTAGGGCCGATGTCTCGAGCTACGAGTTCAAACAGTCGATTCAAGGTTGAAAATCGTGTAGGTATTGAATGACTTCCAGTCGAATGCGTGTGACCGCGGTAAGAATAACCCCTTCTGAAATGTCTGTGAATTTTTTACAGATTACAGGTATGCAACCACGCAAGGAGGGATTTATCATTCACGGAAACAGCGAACCTTTTTGCTAGTTTCATAATTGAAGTTAAGTCATTTATGTCAAGGAACTGTATTTTTACTTGTATGAGTAATTTGTTAGTAGAAGGATTGCTACGAAAAGCTGATCATTGCTTCCCGTAGGAAAAATTTTCAGTGCTTATTTTTGGAAATCAGAAAACCCTTCTTTTCCTCATAAAAAAATCTCGACGAATATGAAAAAAAACTTTTTGCAATGCAGTGCTCCATTGCAGCACCGCACTCAGCGACCGACTGACACGCATTATCATATTACTATAGCTTCTTTCCGACCATCATATTTCGGGGTCATTCCCCATGACGTGAGGCCTGTAAAGCAAACTGAATAACAGCTCATCAAAACCAATTGCAAGTGCGATGTCGTTTTCTGCAGTCGTGAAGCGTCNATATCCTCACGATACTGCGCAACTTTTCCATCTTTATTGTGTAAAATGATAGTGACAGTGAGCATAGCACTGGATTTACCTGCACTGTAATGCGAAACGCTCATTGATGTGTCTAAGGGTGCATGGATCGAGTGCAGTGTTTTTACTGTGCGTGGAACATCAGGAAAATTATAAAAGTGCTTGCCAATTTGCTGGTAAATTATATTTAATAACTCTAAAATTCTTTAATGTGTAAGGGTGCAAAGCCTACATGTATAAGACTATAGTTCCGTGTGAGCAATTTACCAATTGCTTCTAACGAACTTATATGTTCGTTTCTTATGGATGAAGCTCTTTGTTAACTTATTTAGTTAGGTGTGTGTGTTTATGCCTGGGCATTAGGTGTGTATGTATGCCTGGGCATTAGGTGTGTGTATATGCTTGGGTATTAGGTGTGTGTGTATGCATGGGCATTAAGCTCCAGAAGTAATTTCGTAATTCAGAGTAAAGAAATTATTCATTGCATCAAAAGACATGTTTAGAAAAAGCATGGAATTAATTTAAGAAAGCAGCTTTGCTCGACGCATTACGTATGTTAAATCCATTATTGCGTACGAAATCCATGCGATGGTGAGAGCAAATTATCAAGAAAATCTATTTTGAAAACATCGTTCGGTCAATACTAAAGGTTTCCTAATCCGTATTTAAAACTGAAATTTTATAAAGCAATTATAAGCCATGTGCAACACCACTTGACAATCATAATGAGCTCGGAATAAATATTTGAGGCTTATTCATGAAGAATATGTTTATAATTGATAACGCAGCTCCGGTTCAAGAAATAAGAGAGAGGTTTGTTGCATGCGTGATAAAAATCGTATCGAAAGAAGTACATTATACTAAAAGTTCAGGCTTAACGTGAAGGTAAGCGAGCTGGAATTAAGTTTCTTTCCAAATTGACTCGGAACCGAAGAATTCATTGGTATTCGATAAAGGTTTTTGGACTACATTAAATAATAAGAATGAAACCAGAATTGTACCTGCATCTCGTGAAAAATTCAGTCGCTGTGTCCATTGAGTCGCTGTTACGAATCCAGGCGAAAAGTTTTGAGTATGAAAGTCCAGACGAGTCATATATATTCACCACGAAACAATTCAAATCAATTGAAGCAATAAAGACAAAAGTCTGAAACTATCACGAATGGGAAAAGTACAACAAATTAACAGTGCGAGTGATTCTCAGAACACTAGATGAATTACCAAAAGTTTACTAAAATGTTAGTGTCCCAATGAGAGTGACTGCGCTGTAATCAATAAGAATCCCATGTCCTAAATCAGCACCACGATCAGAGTTCGCCTGGTTCTCAGTGAATGACGGCCAGGAATTCTTCGAATAAATAATTGTACTAGTTCGATTGGAGACCCTTTAGTGGTGATCACACCTCGTACACGTGACAGGAGCCTAGTGCTGCCAGTGCACGTCTTGCTTGCACTCGCTGTCCTGGCTTATGAATACTCGAGTCTGAATATTTTAGAAAGTAGTTCAGGAAATTTGCCTTCAGTGAAAGAACGACATTTCTCACATGCATGAACTGACTAACGAATACTTTATCAGTCCAGTTACCTTGACCTCATCAATATTAATTTACGCATCAAAAATATTTGGATTTATTTATGAAAATGAAATTGAAATTTCAGTTTGGTATTGTAATGTAAAATGATTTTTTTGGAATGAACAGCAAGCCACTGGCACATTTTCACCTCATGAACCTAACAGAGAGAGAGAGGGAATTCCCGTAATATTGGCACCAGGTAAAATTATTTAAATTACATCTTCTATTTTAAAGGTGACGTAACTTTTTTTGAGACCGCATTGCACTCGAAAAATAGTGAAGGCATCATTAAAAGTACCTAAATTAAAATGATTGCATCAGCAATTGTACCTAAAAATGGTGAATGCATTAAGAATAGTACCTGAAAAAATGAAGGATTTGTAATAATGCCTGCAAATTAAAAATGCAGCAATAATGATGCCAAAAAAATAACAAATACGTAAGCTCTGATGCCTTAAATAATTTGAGGGTATCGGCTGCACTGCTGTAAAATCAGTAAACTAGTCTGAGGCCGGTGTATTACCTGTGCTTGCTTATCGTATTCTGAGGCCGCCGTATTACCTACGCCTGCTTATTGTATTCTGAGGCCACCGTATTACCTGTGCCTGCTTATTGTATTCTGAGGCCGCCGTATTACCCGTGCCTGCTTATTGTATTCTGAGGCCGCCGTATTACCTGTGCCTGCTTATTGTATTCGGAGGCCGCCGTATTACCCGTGCCTGCTTATTGTATTCTGAGGCCGCTGTATTACCTTTGCCTGCTTATTGTATTCGGAGGCCGCCGTATCACCTGAGCTTGCTTATTGTATTCGGAGGCCGCCGTATTACCTGTGCTTGCTTATGATACTGACCGGAAAGGTCGATTTGCAAGAGATGCCAGAATTGCAAAACCGCCGATGCCGGTGCGGCTATGAAGCATAGACATGAAGCACAAATTATATAACTCAGCAACGACGAACTTATCTCTTAAATGAAATAAAAATTTCGTGCACACAGGTCCAAGTTTCATGCCTTCTTGCGTATAATCATCCTAGTATTGATATAAACAATACGAACAATAAAATATGTATGTTTTGTTAAGTGATGCGTAATGTATTTCTAACAGAGTTCCTTACAGGATCGTGAAAACGAATTGCACTATTGTGAATCATTCTTTTTTCAAGTCTGAAAATGGTGTAGAGCTTGAACTGTTACGAATCGTTGATTTTATTATGTTAGGTTAAAGACCCTTAAATAATCTTACTATAAGAATTACGGCAAAGACAAAACTTCTAAAAGACATTTTTATTATTGCAGTCATTTCATAAAACCGAACGTTTCGGCTACGTCTGAAGCCATTCTCAACAGCTGTAAAGTAAGAGAAAGATATGAAACACAAATTAGTGTACTTTTCTGAATAAGACAAACAAAGTATGTGAGAATACATATAAAAATAATTATATATACGTATCAAATACAAGGACAAAAAAAATAAAAAATAAAAACCTATGATACAATTTTAGAAGATGGGACGGTGCACATTATTCAAAATTGGTTTAAGATGTGAAATGTGCCAAGACCCTAACATATTCAAACTAGTGGCATTGGATTTAGAGGTAAAACTTAACATTGAAAAATCAGATATTAACATTTTTCCATCACTTTTGAAAGCGTGTTCTCTGACTGATGAATAAGGAGGACTAGCTAGAATTGAATCTGTCCTAGGAGACCGACCTGCTTGGTTGTGGAATCGAGATCTAAGATTACGCAGTGAACCTCCAACATAATCCGACCCACACCGTGGGCAACATAATCCGACCCACACAGTAGGCAACATAATCNTACCTGTAATCAACAATACCGTTGATCTTTTTGGCTTTCCACGACTTCTTCTGCAGTTCTACGAAAGCTCATTAGCCACGAAGTCCTGCCTAATTAAGTAACCAACAGTGGTAATTACGGCGGAATCTGAGCCAGAAACTCGAATTCGTCGAGCCAGGAAGGTATTGTTTCGTAACAAATCTATCAGAGGGGAAAAAATGAACGCAAATTATTTCGAATCAGACGCTTTTCTCGCAAAATTTTTCTGATAAAGTTAAAATATCGTAAAAGCATTCGTAACAAATGAATTGTTTCATTTCATTCACTATTACGGCTAGGTTAGGCTAGGTTAGGTTTGGTGTTGCTTGGTAGGGGTTGGATTAGATAAGGTAAGGTTATATTTGGTCGGATTGGGTTAGATTGGCTATGATTAAATTAGGCTAGCAATGATTCAGTTAATGTTTTTGAGGTTACGTTAAGTTATGATTGGGATCGGTGAGGTTCGGCGAGTTTTTGAGGTTACAATGAAAGTTATGAAAAACGTCATGAGAAATATTTTATTTCCATACAAGTTTAATAAATCTCAGAGGTGTCGGACGTATACTTCACTCACCTCCAGTAGAAAATTCTACAAATGAAAATATGCAAATGTAATGCAGAACAGCTCAATAAAATATTGTTAAAGCATGACAAAAGAATGAACTCAGAAATCAGCCTCTAAATTAAAAAGTTAAACAAGTATTTGAAGAGGTACCGAGTTACTATGATCATTGAGCGACGGATTGTTCTTGTGAAATAAAATATTTTCCATTGTCTTTAAATTGGTGGTGGTGGACGATGCTATGACTTTGAAGTTTGCATTGAGTATAGGATGGTTTGTTTCTATCGCATGATCTCTAATATTACTATGAGGTGGTGAAGTAAGAGGCTGTCTAGTGCGATATGAGATCCCTTTACGCTCAGCAACGCGTGCGTGGTAACTTTTTCTTCATAACTTTTTGACATAATAACTTCTTCTTAAGAACGTTCATTATAAGGTTATGCTTTCCCGTTTCTAGATTTATTCAAGTAATTGAGGTTTGGTGAAATTTAAGCGAATTTTGGTGAGTTTCTTTGAGGTTTGTTCAGACTTGGTGAGGTCTGGTGAGGTTAACTGAGACTTTGTGAAGTTTGTTGAGGTTTTGTTTTTTGGGAGGTTTTGTAAAGTTTGGTGAGGTTTGGAGAAGTTAGGTGAGGTTTGTTGAAATTTAGTGAGCTTTTATGAAGCGCTATGAGTTCTTGGGCGGTGGATGCATTTAAGGTTTATTGAGGTTTTATGAGATTTTGTGAGACTTTGAAAGACTTGGATGGACTTGATGAGGTTCGGCGAGGCTTGGTGTAGTTTCATGAGATATTGCGAGGTTTTGTGATGTGTTGTTAGATTTGTCAAGGCTTGGTGAGGCTTTGTGAGAATTGGTGAGCTTTTGTGTGGTTTGTTGGGGTTTGGTGATGCCTAATGAATCTTAGTAAACGTAGTAAGGTTTTGCCAGGTTTAAGGAGGTTAGCGTGCGGTTCCGTGAATTTAGGCAGCGTTAGGTGAGCTTAGATTTGGTTAGGTGAGGGTAGAGACATGACGGTTAAGTTTAACTAGATTACGCTCGGTTAAGTGAAGTTAAACTCATTAATTTCCCCATATCTTGGCTTTACATGAAACATACCCAGGTTTATTTTAGGTTAAGTGATGCCACTTATGAAAGCGCATCGATAAATAATATTTCTGGGTGTGATATTTGCTCAACTTCTTAATTAATGAAAAGTTTTGAGAATTGAATGTGAAAATCACAGTGTGGCCTCTTCCTCCGATGTAAGAATTCACGGCAGCGTCTGTACTCTTTCTTGAAAAATGTAGACAAATGCATGAGAAATAATGGTGAAGGACAAATCAAGTACGTCAGATATGACAGAAAAGGACTTGTAGTTGTGAAGATTGCAGTGCTTTTGTGACTCAGACTATCTCCCACTGAGACATAAGGGAATATTCAGTATTGACTAGAGGACGGGGAATCTATGCACAATGGTGTGCTCCTACACAGTATCCCCGTGTGCATAGAAACAGCAACTTACGAATAAAAACGAAGAAAAGAAGAAGAAGAAGAGAAAGTGAAAAAGTGTGAAAATTGAATGAAGTGAAGTGGGCACGATAGATAGAACCCCTAAAAGCCTATCCAGCGCTGAGGTAACTCAACAATGTCCTCCTTTAAATGCCAGTCCGCATGACATACATTAAACAATCCTAACTAACTTGGCTTTATTGTCCACCCTACGTCCTCTGAGGGGTATATATAACCCAACAGAACCCCATGTCTCGCCTCCCCCCCTCCCAGGGTCACCAGTCCCTATAGTATAGGGTAGCCAAACTTAACTAACCTAATCCTTTTGTCTATCTTATGCCCTCTGAAGGAAGATGACTGCAGAAAATCAGAGTAAAGATGATGAGAAAGAATCGAGAACGATATAACCTCAAAGCCTCGCGATAAAAATTGTTTTTTGTGGGTCGATTTTACGTCAAAATAGCTCGACTACATATCAATTTGAATAAGATTTGCTTATCTCAACAATCCAAATTTACAGGAATGAAATGATTTTACATCCGGGCTGATTTGTACGTGTGTTTTAGATGATGAATAAATCTTGAAAACCGTGCTCTGGTGACCATACGGACGGAAATTTAGAAAAAAACATATCTGGGTGTAAATGTTTGAGGAGCAAAGCCATATGGGTCTAAAAATTCAATTTGTCATGCAAAAATTTTCCGGTTTTCGAGGACCTGCGCTGAGCTCATGCAGAACGGTGCAATTCAGCAAAGTTTATTCTCTTGACTCAAGAGTGGCAAATTTTTATTTGATACTTGCAATAAGTAAAACTAAAAGCAAATACTACACGTACCTGTTAGAGATTTGAATGTGTTCGGCTCTTTGGTAAACAAAGTAACATATATTTATAGGCTGATGTGTTTTATGTAGTAGAAACGTCGGTAGAAATGACTGAAAATATATATTTGTGGAGAATCCTTACGAAGCCATCACTGCCGTCTCCCTGAATCTTTAATGCTGAAATTGAAACAATGATTTTATTGCGAGCTGAGATTGTATTAAAATAGCCGATTATCTATTGCGGTTTCGTTCGGGACTGAATAGTTTGAGTAGGAAAAAGAATTCATTCCTAATTCGCGTTTTCAAACATATGCACGCGATAAAGTTCCGGTGAAATATAAGCATTTACACTCTTGCAAAATTGAAACAATAACGGTGCTGAACTTTATGTACAATTATTCCTAAATCTGGAAAAAACTAGAAAAACTAGACGTCAAGAAAAAAGAATAACAATTCCAAATTTCCGTTCCTGAAAAACTGAGTTCTACAATTCGATGCGATGCGCGTTAGCGTTTCCTCGCCGCCTAACGAACTGCAACGCACGAGTCACTAGCGTTCTCTAACACTGAAACCGAATTGAAATTCTGCGTCATTCCCATAGCGCACTGAGAATGTTCCGTGAACAAGCGTCCTGTCCTCATTGGGGCAGACGACTGCCCCTCAAACCCAATTAGGCCGTCGCAAAGTTTTGCTTCCGAGAGCGCGCCGCCTCGAGTTGTCGTCTTTTTCCGGCGCAGAAAAATGGAGCATTTCTCCAAAGTTCCGCTCAAAGAAGTGCGACTGCTCTGAATGGGGACAAAATCGGGTGGTCGTCCGAAAAATGCTTGGTAAACCCGGAGGCTGTTCTGAATTAAAAGGCTGGGTCTTTTTAAGGCAATGTTGAAGTAAATGGGACTTCTTTTAAGCAGCTTAAGTTCAATTTTTGTGCAATTACGGTTACATTCTGGCACAAGCATAACTTGAATAGCAAATGATGGGTCAATTCGTCGACATATCAAGAATTAATCTCCATTGCCTTAGAACTAAATACGATATTAGAACGCTTCAGACAAATTCGGTCGCTCAATATTGTAAGTATCCCAATATGAACTTTTATTCGTTCTGGAAAACTAGAATATTTTACCAAGCAAGTTTTTCTGGAGTGTTAAGCTTTTTTACTGTATTTCAAGGCAGGTAAAAAGTCTTTTGCGTTTCATGAGTGACGATTTGTCATTTCTGAA
>VOMN01135301.1:0-24152 GCA_014899125.1 Orchestia grillus | reverse complement strand
GCGGATGAAGCGCGGTATACCAACCTCACAATACTGGCACACACGCACGCACAAACACGTCTCGATGAGGGAACGAAATAATTCCAGTGAAGAGTACATTCATCACAAACCTGGTTGTTATTATTATTCGTTTTAATCGAATAAATTCAAGTTAAAATAACATGCGCTGTGAAACCTAATACTCATTACACTTTACAAAAACTAGGTGTAGAGAAACGTATTAATTTATTGGAGATTTAAATAGAGACGTTGAAACCCTTCGCGAAACTATTTTGCGTCCGCAATTTGAATTTTAAAAATTACAGAAAAATTTAAAATTCTTTAGTGCACGTTATCATGAAAGCGTTGATTCTTTCCTACAGCTTAATTTATTCAGAAAAACAGCTTCAAATACAGGATATAGGCTGGATGTGTGCTAATTTAGTCTACGTATAGAAAAAAACTTGGAAAAAACTTTATTAATTCCAACACGTTTTACCGTTCAGTTTTCAATGTATTAGAACTACTAGCGTGGTGAGGAATATGAGATATGTGTGATTTAAACTTCCTTTCCCAAGGGAAGTACTCCCTGGTTACGTGAAATGCCTCGCCTGAGCCGAGGTTCGAACTCTGGTCCTCTCGGCTGAAAGGTCATCACGTTATCCAGTACGTCATGGAGCCCTAGTGCAGTTGCCTCTCTATTTCATCTAAATTAGTCAATTCAAAATTAGCTCATACATCATAAATTACACTTTACGAGCAAGTTTTATTTCGCGTTTGCTCCGCTGAGATCAAACGCAGCGTCTGCTCTTCTGCCTTTAAGCGTCGCCGGCACCTTTGGTGCTGGGCGCACGAGCTCAGGACGACGACGCAGTCTAGTGAATACAGGTCACGGACTAACTGCAGGTCGCCTAGCAGGTCACAGACGAGGTGCAGGTCGTCCGGCACAGTGCAGGCTGCAGAACACGAAAATGTTCTCATCTCCCTCATTCGAATGCAGTCATTGTCATAGATCAGGATTTCTTCTCCTTCCCACGCCGGTCGCAAGGATCGGCGAGCGCCAGCGATATTCGATGACGGTTTTTTCGGTTGAGTCGAGTATGCGGTCTGACGAAGCGCTCATTAATAGCTGCGCTCCACAAGGCGGTCATGGAGCGCGGCTATGAGGGAATTCTCAAAATACAGCGGACGATACTTCTCTTGATTGCTGGTCCATGATATCGGTTGACGGCATGGAAACCTCGTTAAAATGTACCAAAGACTTGGACAAATTCTGGCAGAATGAAATTAAAGAACGCGCTGCCAAGTTTTTTTTGGTCTCCATTGAAATCCGCGTATTAAATAGAAAGTATTGCATCATGACGCCAGGATAAAGAGCAAGAGTGGGTGATTCGGAATGTGCCTGTCCATTTTTTGGAGACCGTTACGTTTTTTTGGAGACCGTAGTGTGTTGAAAGACGTGTGGCTCCAACGATTACCAGACCTACATATATCCTGCGTGAGCATGAGTATTCTAAGGAGATCTCTTTCAACGTGATTTATGTCTTCCATCCATATTTACCTATTTCATCCTAGATTAAATTAAAACACTTAACATAATTTAAGTACGTAGACACTTCCGGAACATCATGTGTTAAATGTTGTGTTCTTAACCTGCGAACAGAATTGAGAGGGATAGTCCAGCCCTGCGTAATGCTTCCTATGAATCAGTAAGGTAATTAGAGAAGAAAAATTCACAGAGGTTTGATACCGAAGTTTCATCATAATTTAAGTAAAATCACCGTAAATTTTATTCATAAAACACCAATTGAGCCTTGCGGAGCTACACCGTAAATCTCGTCGCTGACAAACTGCCGTATTCTCTGATTTTTTTTACGATTTTTAGGGTAGGAGATGAGCCAATTCTAGATTCAATTTTACGAGAAAAGTAAGGCAGCAAATTTGCCTCAGAAATTCAGGAAATTTCTCGTCAATTGTTCACAATGTAAGCATATTTTAGCTGTAACCTGCATTTGAAGTTGTTCGTGTGAGAGTATAATTTCTGTAGCTGTAAATTCTGCGAAAGATTATATTGCTTGAAATATCACGAGCGCACTGCAGGAGCAAATTTATTTAAGAATCGATGAGTTTTAAAATTGAATAGAACATTCGACTAGCTCGACTTTCTTGTTCTCACTGAAGAAATGAAAGCCATCTCTCCCTAAAAGGCAGAACGTATCAAGGTATCCGCTCGAACACCTACATAAGTTACTATACGTCCAATGAAGCTTACACTTAAAAGAGTTTTTCACTTTATTGTTTTTTTTACTAAAAAATTATTAATCGGAGTTTTACACGTGCTCAACACACGGGCTTTTGTGCATCAAGAATCAGTCTAGAATTTAAATCAATGAAAGAAAGGTTTTTAGCAAATTTCTCTTTCTGACAATGTCATTTGTTCGTTAAGCAGAAAAGTACTTCTTATCTTGATATCCTACGTAGGCTTACAACAACTCTGATTGATGGAAGATCTCCGTTAGGTGTTAAAATTTAAATTAACTCTTCCGTTTCCATAAAGCATGCAATTCACCAAACGAACATCCAGGTAAACCACAATTTTGACAGATCAATGCCTTTGTTTTGTCAGCAGCATAGTACCAGGGTTTCCTTCACACCTCCCCTGCGTGTGTTCTGAGACTCATGCAAAGCCCGGGTTTTATCCTTGATAGTAACCTCCAAAATGCTCATAGTGCACCCAACCTGTTCTCTTGTAACCGGTTTATTGTTGTTCTACCTTCGTGAGACTTTAAACCTGCTCATCGACAGTACTTTACCCACAATTTCCATGCTCACACGCATGATAAAGAGTTCATTGAGTGCCTCATTCTTTGCAAATTTGTTACGCCACAAGTGAAGTTCGTACACAGGCGCACTCCGTGTTTTGATGGTTTACTTGGGCGATATTGTACACGAGTATCGCTTATATGCTTTGGTGTTAAATTTTGGTCCCATAATATGACTTAGGCTGTCCATACTACCTAGTTGTAAGTTCAGTACCTGTGAATAATAGTAGAATTAATTCTTTATTAAGTTTTGGACCTCATGGTTTCCACAAGCTTCTAAAAACAATTGGAATTGAGCAGCGTTCTGCCACTTCCAGTCGAGATCAAAAACTGCAATAAATATACATGTTACTGTCCGATTATTTCTTTCGCTACTCTCATCAAAGAAGTGATTACTCCTCAGCAGAGGATTTTTACGATTCACAATTCTTACTTGGGCGATATCACCGGGACTGATTCACCAAAAGAACAACATTGGTACAGGTCACGCTCGGTACAGGAGCTGAGCACAGGATCCAGTGTGCACGAGTAGCTCAAATGCAAGTCGTAGAATAGCACTCAAACTCTGGCATCTCTTAATGCGATTTTTACAACACAGGTTTCACTAGGTACATCGATACGATCTGCTTAGTTAAAAACGCATTCAGGGAAGACATATGTAAAGGACGACAGTTTTTACTGACGTGGGCGCAATAACTCGACTGAGGAAGGAACAAACACCGGAACGTTACAGTCCGGCACCTCACCCTCAGTAAGTGGAACTGACGGGCATCAGGTGACGGGCGGTTGCGCTGGTGGAGTCTGCAATCAACGAAGAATTTCTCTTTAGATCAGCACTAGGCTATGAAAAGATATTTTTCTCCTAGACCATGCGACGAGAACACCATGAAGGACCAGAGGCAGCTACTGAGCGACCAACTCTGCTACTACTGACCAGACGCAACCAAGAGTTGGGGGCGTAATTGCACGCAGAATATCGTGCCCGCAAAGGGACAGGGGATGCTTGGACAAATTGAACCCGAAAGACAAATATGTCACACAATCTGCGAGTTCAGCAGGAAGTTTTACGGTGAATAAGTTATTGTTTGCTTAACTAATTGAAAATATGTAACCAAAGTCCTATTTAGATATTAGGTAAATTTTCCATGTGATGTAATTTCACGTAAAATGTTTCTAGAACTAACTTAAAATGCAAAAAAAATGAATTTAATGTACACTAAAAAATGAATTTAATGTACACTACCTTTCACAGCAATAATTTTATCCATAGTTCACTTGTAGAATGATTCACGTAGTTCGAAATCCTCTTCCAAAATAGAAGTTTACTCGGGGAGTGACAACGTCCCGCTTCGCTGGGACGACGCGGTCTCGCTCTCATGCTGGATTGCGGCCAAGTTCAGAGCGTCCTCTGCTGCAGCACTCTTCGGAAATGAGCCAGGAAAGATTTTCAATGCTGTTCAAGTGCTTCCCAAGAGCTCAATACGAACATAACTAAAAAAACAAGCGGATGCGTCAAAAAACAAATCACTTTTCTCTTCGGATAGAGCCCTAATTTGTTGAAGTAACACTATTACGCACTAATGAGTAAGCACCCATAAGAAATGATTTTTAAAACAAAAATTTAAAATTATGAAAGTAATTGTAATTTCTTTTCGTTATTGTAAAGTGAAATTTTCTGTTCACGCAATTGTCGAAATGTTTCACTGATCATTTTTGAATTTACACTTTTTTACAGAATGAAGCTCTGCGAACGTACTCGTAACCATATTAAATTTTGAGGAATAAAGAGGACAGTAGATATAGAGCCATATTGAATCATTCTTATCAGATTTTCTTAAGTATGCTATGATCGAAAAAATTTAAAAATTGGATTGAAACATTGAATTAGATCACTATGTAGTCCCAAAATTAAGCAGTTTTCTAGTTTAACATCGAAGTGTTATCAAAGTACATTGAATACGACATTATCATGATTTCAATCGAAAATTCTCTCGATGCTTTCGCCCCTCGGTGAAAGTCATATGTACATGGTCCGAATGTGGTATGGGCGAATGTGAAGAGTCAGCATCGGCAGTCTTTTGCATCCACTCCATATGCAGTCCTTTGCATCCACTCCATATGCTGTCCTTTGCATCCACTCCATATGCAGTACTTTACATCCACTCCATATGCAGTCTATTGCATCCACTCCATACGCAGTCCTTTACATCCATTCCATATGCAGCCCATTGCATCCACTCCATATGCAGTCCTTTACATCCACTCCATACGCAGTCCTTTACATCCACTCCATACGGAACCCTTCACATCCATTCCATACGGAACCTTCACATCCACTTCCCTTTGCATCCACCGGACACGCGGCGTATCAGGCGAAAGACGGCTCGGTTTCAGTGCGCTCCCCCTAAGCTCAAAGTCGAAACAATCCTCACTCCACTTGATATTTTCATTTTCAATCGGCGTGTGCGGTGAAAGGGTCGATGAGTGCTGGCAGGATTATTTAGTTCAGCTTCGTTTTAGGCTAGACAGTGAAATAAAACGTCAATTTACTGCCCCTTATTTAGAGCTTCAAGGGCAACGTGCAGTACTGACGTTACGAGCGTCCGTCCAAACCTGTGCGAGTGAGTTAATCAATTTTGTCTCGAGTAGAATTTTCATCAATTGTTGCAGCCATAAGCTTTGCGTCAATAATATACTTATTCGTACACTATGTATATCCTGCTGAAGCCTTTAGGATTAATTTATTTTTTTACTCGGTAAAATTTGGAGAAGAGCATAAGATGATCCATAGCTGATGAAAGAATTCCCTACAGTTGCCACGTAGTTGTCTCGGCGGTAGACATGGACGAAAACATCTAAGCAAGGATTTACTTAAATTCAACACTTGACTTCGCTGCATGGACCTGATCCCAGCCTTCGAAAACGCTCGCCAGTGACGTATGGCAGATCTCCTCAGTTAAGCGTCGCTAGTGTACGTTTTTGATGACTGAAGAGGTCACTTCAATGCAAATGAATATCACAGAAATTTGTGTGGAAGGTTACACGATGTGCTGTACTTCCCATGAAAGGAAAGATGAAAAGGAAGACAAGGCCTGTACCAATCAATTAAATAACGCCACAACTATCTATCGAATAAATTATTTCAGTTCTAGGGCTATCAATGAATCTATTGACATAATTTGCCGATGCATGCTAACCAAGACAAGCTCTAACTCCACACCCTCCTAAGAAGGGCCCAAAAGCTCTAGCCTCGATGCCTCTTGAATAAAAATCACTCGAAAAACAAACTGATAGAACTTACATAGAGCACATATCTCTAAG
This sequence comes from Orchestia grillus, assembly GCA_014899125.1. NCBI lineage: Eukaryota > Metazoa > Arthropoda > Malacostraca > Amphipoda > Talitridae > Orchestia > Orchestia grillus. The sequence goes on along the minus strand of VOMN01135301.1, from coordinate 18,030 downwards.
CTTAGCACTATTTCAAAAGCTGTTAAATACTCAGCTGTTTTGACAAACGAAATTCACCTTCAACCTCATATGCATTGCATAAGTTCGATATTTATGAAGAGGAATACCAGTGAAGCAGCTGTCATGATGCATACCAGTGTGTCAATTTTGGTGCGCCTTATGATATCATGTTTTACTTACAGAATGATTACCTGTAGAATTATGAGCATCAGCAATATATTTTTGACTTATGGAACACTATTGCAAGTTAGACTTAGCTGAGCCATTAGAGAAATGAAATTCTCCTAGTTGAACGTTTTCATACAACGTGCTTAAAATTCGCTTCAAATTCTGCAACACTTGTTTAAAAATAATTTTAAACGCAGATTGCCGAATTCTAAAATTGCTCAGTCTGACATCAAAATATTTGCCACAATACAGTGCCAAAAATCCATCCAACTGCTTTAAAATACCACGTCAATTTTTTCATCGTAGTAAAGATTATGCTAGTGCCTCACAAGACAATCACACACAAACCAAAAAAAAACACCGAACCACGACCTGAGTTGCTGCTAAACCAACGCCCCTGGTCATGCAAATACAAAAGCTCGCACGATATGAAAAGACCTGCAAAGGACTAGGCCTGACGCTGACGCAGGCAATCATGGCGAGCAACATTAAAGGGCTGGGACGAGCATTAGGTAGGTTGTCGTAATCTATCAAGCACGGCCGCGGTGCAATAAGTCTCCCAGGACCGCGTGCCCCTCACACGCCTTATCACGGCTTCATCGCATTCCTGGCGGTGTTAGCTCTGCGCTGGGGTAGGCCCACGCAAATTTTGCTGGGACGCGTGAACGGACAACGCTCTTATCTCGTGGGAACGTTCAAGTTCCTGTCGGCGACGCACGTAACAAATCTATTTCGTTCGTAGTTTTCCTGTGATCTGCCGTCCATGTTGTCGTGTTTTTGTGCGCGGAGGTCATGCATCGGATCAGCGGGGCAACCTAAAGGAGGTCTCACTTCTTGAAATGTATACCTAAATCTAAATATTCGAAGAAAACTTAAACTAGCTCTCATCATTTTTGAATGAGCTATTAATTTAAAATTGACTTCAGATATTTCAACAATTTCCAGGATCATTGAGGGTTAACTCAGCTGAAGTCTTACTTTAAGATACGGTAGACAATTAAGTAGTACATCAGTAACAAAAAAGAGCAATCAAATACTGTTTTTACGACGTGTGCGTTGCGTACTGAACTCTCTATACCGTCAGAAACAGTGCAACAGCAACCACCGAAACTACGGCCGTAAGCTACGTAATAAAGCTGAAACTGCAGGTTTTGTAACGCACTAATGGTTTTCACTGAATTGTTAGGAACATGACTAAATTCCGATGATAATTCATTTATTTAATCTGCACAATATTGAGCTAATTTGAGTACGATTGCATCCGTTGTTTGTCTTTTTAGAAGTAAAGCGAAAATGGTATATTACAGTAAAAATTTCATGTAAGAAAATGGTGGTAACTATTAACTATGACTAAAAACTGTACCAATGAACAAATTATCTATCCAAACAGGCCTAACCCCAATAAAAGTGCCGAGTTATTCTGCAGCTGTCTATTAAGGCGGCGCAAGTGGCGATATGAAATAAAGAAGTTTACTGACAGTGGCTTTTCCCAAGTTTCAATTGAAAAAACATACATAAAAATCGTTTTTAGCGTGTTTTGCAGGCTTCCCGGATGCTGCCACTTATTCTTGTATTTGTTTTGGCCGGAAATTTTAGAAAATTTGATTCCAGTAATAATAACTCTAAAATTGCTAGAGGGATGTTGCTGAGGTTCACTGCCGCTTTATTCAGATGCATGAATCACTAACATTGCTGATTGCAAACTCAAACTTGCACATATGCATTAGTAACTTCAAATTTGTGATTAATTAGATACGTGTGAACTACATGAGATATAATAATAACTTCCAAGCGACTTGCCTCAGGATGATCCTTGAAGAGCACCAAATTTGAGTCGCTCGATACTTTCGTGTCATAAGGTTGGAGGCATGTGTTCATAACTAATGTATCGTACTAAAACTTCACATATTAAGGAAAATAAAATGAATACCTAAATATAATATTCACATTTTTAATTTTCAATGGTCAGTTTTGTTCGTGTCAAAACTAAAGTTTCCAAATAGTTCCTGAAGTAAGGTGTGCTAAATACGTTACTAACTTTACTGTTTATAGCTTATCTAGGGTTATTTACGTCAAATCCCATTGACTTTGTGTCAAATAAAAATAAGTTTGATGTGAATTCATTTTATGTTGTGCAAATATACTTAGAAATGGTATAGATAACTCGAAAATAAATAGGCTAAATTTTTGAGCCCATTGACCACAGGTTCATTCCGAAAACTTTAATGGAACAACAAAATTACATTTCTTCTTTCAGAAAAAATAATGTCACGATCATCAGCTGGAAACTTTGGCATATCTCAACGCCGATCCCGTGCATATGGCTTCAGTCCCAAGTACTGCTATGTAGATTCCATGCTCTGTATCGTTGATCCTTTGCGCCTTATGAAATAATTTTGTATAAAAAACAAAGAGAACACTCCAGTTCTCTGGAAGGTTGTTCATAATCGAAGTAAAAATTTTCCTTACCCCATCAGTCTATGATAAAGTCTACGATATAAATGGATGGTAATTAATTTTTTACTACTTTCTGCGTACACAAAATTTGACGTTTTTTATCACACCTTAATCAGGATGACCCACAAAAAAGCTAACCGAATTTTAACCACCGCATCTACCACTATATCTACATACGAAGTACTACATGCTGCTTACGTAAGTTGTATGCTTGCGCAATAAAAACAAAACATACTATCTTATGCATGCAGGTGGCATGGTAGACACAGAGAATATTTCCAGTCCGGTTAGCTTTTTCGTTCGACCGTGTACCACACTGCACAATTGGCCCTACGTCCGACGGAGACAGGCTGTCTTCCGCGCAGGTGGGGCGGCCGGAACTCAGGCCTGGGAACTCTAAAGCCATGCTGCGCCGCCTCTCCACAGGTCGGGCACGACCATCGACTACACTAATATAGGGTAGCTACTAAAAACGTAGCCCTAACATAGAACAAATGATATCAGTATACAAATTAGATAGCACTTAGCTACCAGGGCTACTTTAGATATATAAAGGTAAAAGAGAAAATATAGCAGAAGATATTAGTATGTAAATTAGATAGTACTTATTTGGTATCTTAGCTACCAGGGCTACCAGGAGCTACTTGATGAGCCGATACTCTGTATAGGGAATCATGATTACTCGAAATAGAGGAAGAAGACGGAGTGTGAACAGATAGCAAAACGGGAATTACTGTATTGGTGGATGAGTTTTAGGAAAAAAGAAATGAAACTGTTAGAGATACTAAAATTTGTAGTGTTACCTCTGGTCCAGCTATTGCCAAAATATGGGTTGATTCAACGCAAGTTTGTCGAATGTGAATACAAAATTGTAGGGCAAAAACCGAGAAAAACTTAAGCAAATACAAATAAAAGGATATATGCGCGAATAGTTGAAAGAATTCCCTGTTCTGAAAATTTTAAATTTGAAATTTTAATTCCCTAACAAAGGATATATGTACCCTATTACTGCAAGAATAAAGACGAGTTTCGTTTAAAAAGTCGAATACAAGAGAATTCGCTCATGAATACATCTAGTTTCGAGTGAAAACTCATGAAATTGTCCCTTGCAAGGAACGCTCGATGGTACTTGAACATCGGTGCTGTTCTTTGTGCGCTACTTCTTAACATGCCAGCAATTTAGTACATATTTTTGGAAATAGATTTCCGATTATGTTGGGAAATGAGATTTATAGATGATGAGGCAGGATAGCGAAAGCTTGTGGGAATTTCAGGATTCGAAAGATATGTTGGAAAACTCGTGTGTGCAGTCCTGAAATGAGAAAGTTTTAACCTTTTCTCTGTAAGGGCACAAATGAACTCTATAGCGAAAAGTTCCTTGTGTGATTTTCTCTCGCATGATATCTTCAAACTCTTTTTGGCTGCAACCAGTAGAAGTTCACACCACCGGGTGTTGAGCCCCAAAAATATAGGACGGACTGTAAAAAAGTATACACAACTTTGAATTTGAGCAATCTTCCGGATAATTGGAATGCCCTTTTTGTTGTATTTCTAAAATAATTTCATTAAGGTGCAATGTATCTACGATACAAAGCTTCACTTCTCGCAATCAATGAAACTGAAGCTATGCATGGGCTCGGCACTGGGATGGACTGAGCTGGTGATCGTGATATTAATTTTTTGTGAAGAGAGTGTAATTTTGCTGTTTCTAGAGAGTTCTAGAAACGAACTTGTGATAAATATAGTTGGATTTATTGTCGTTGCGAGTCATACAAAACAATAATTCCGCAAGAATGTTAAATTAACTTAATTGTTTCAGCAATAACGTAAATAAACTATCCGCACTGTATGTAACATTTCGTTCAACGATTGATCATAAACGGTTGCTGAATCAGCAGACCTCGCGTGATGGCGTCCTGCAAGAGCGTCAGGTATTGTCTTCGTTGCACCTCTGCCTGCAGGAAACTGAAGTGCTTGATTATGGCTCTGTGAATTTAAGGATTTGGGAGCGTGAGATCTTTCTCGTCAATTATGCAATCCATTTATGAAGGCGTCTCCTCTTCAGAGTTATTCAGAAAGGGACTCAACTGAATTATTTCAGTCGACCGCAATATATCTTGATACGACTTTAACCCACAAGCTCACCTTTGGCTACTCTTTCGATTTTAGAACCTTTGACTCCACTATTTATTCTTTGACAACTTTTAAAGAAGTTGAACAGCACGTTCTTCTTTTAAGCTACACGTTAAAATTTTTGCATTCTTCTCACCGTTCTCTTAAACAACCCTCGTTAGCCACTCTCTCTCGTTTAAAGTTTATAAGAAAAAATGAAGCAACGAAGCAGAATCGTATGACAATAAAATAAATTCCTTGAACTGAATGCACAGAACTTGCAATGAATGCATCCCACGCATTGTAGAGCTCGCAAGGGAAGCGCTGGAGAGACAATATCTCCGGGACCGAGGGTGGACACCTCGAAGTTGCCAAGGCCTCCTGCGACAATGGTCTGTCCGTCCGTCCAAGACCTCGATACTCTCGATTGCGATAATTTAATTTAACAATCGGAGTGAGGTGCGTTCGGCGGTACAAACGAGATCTTTGTGAGCAATCAACGAGCAACAATCTAATTTGGACCGAACAATTGCGATTCATTCGATGTTCTGTCCTTGAATACAACTAAACGTCGTGAGCCAGTGATCATAAAAGACCACACTCTATTGAACTGGTAGCAGCCCTGCAAACAGCTCTGCGGAGCAAAATGCGTGGCTGCTTGAGAACTTCTTTTCTATCGTAGAGCCATTGTTTCTGACGTTAAAAACGTCATCTTTTAAACCGCTCTTCAGTACTTAGTAATGTAAATATATGTATATAAGCTTTACCATGTGCCTGTGTGTGTTCGCTCATCTATCCATGCTAATCCAAGGTTTAATTTCAAATGACTTCTTTGTTGAATTTCTATTAAGCCGAAGGAAAAACGACTAAAATATCATATTAAATCTTAGCGTGGATGCAGTTAGAAGTGTCACGACAGATGTAAGCGGTACATCGAGCCAGATCACTTCTCATGAAAAATAGGAAGCTGCATCGTAGAGAACAGTTTGAATATTTAAATAGTGTACTAGTATTTTTCATCAGAATGCGAGCACTTATTACCTGAACAATAGCAATTTAGGGATTACAAATAAAGTTGTAAGTTCGTATAAATTCGCATTATGTCATATTAAGTTGTATTAAGTTGAGTTTAGGGTTGGGAATACAGTCGTATCAACTCCTATCCTGTGTGAAGTGAATTTACGGTGATAGTTCCGAATTCTAAATTATATTTTGTGTCCTTTCATTTTAGAATTTATTTTAACGTTTCATTTTACTGCGTGAATTTGAACGCTTCATTTTACTCTAATTTCATTTCTATCCAAAATGTGTTCAGTGCAAAGACTTAGATCCGACATTTAGCACAAAAGTACCATTACAGCATAAACATTTATTGACCTATGAAAAAATTAGGCTAATTTTATACACACGAAATTTTTCCCGAATTGCTAGGTATTTCAACGAAAGAATTGTTTCTATTAAATTTCAATTGTTTTTCCAGTATGTACGTAGACCTCATTATGGTAGAAGAGCCGAATTTTTTAGTTTTTTTGAGAGAAAAAGAACGCAGCTTAATAATCGGAAAAACATAATTTTAAAACTTTCCGTTAATACTTTTGTTCAATCTGTATTGCCGCATTTTCTGTGAGGTCAAAGAACATCGTCGCTTGAAGGAAAGCTAGGAAAAGATCATGAAATTATATTGTAACCTACTTCCTAGGCAATGACAAAAATCTTTCATTTTCAGAATGGAAAATAACTTTCCACTAAGCTTTCAGCCGCTCTATTTTCCTTTAGCTTAGCTCGTGCCAAATACTCTTCGGTTTTGAATAGGCAAACATGCGCGCAGGAGAATTCCGTACCAACTTCATAGGACAGAAAATTTTGAAAAACTCTTTAAAATTCTAAAATGACCAGGACTGTATCATCCACTCGAATTAAAATTCATTTTCAGCATTTTTAGTCATCTTAATTTAATTTTAAAAGCGTATTGGTCACCCTAATTTTACTGTATTTTGTCACTTGGGAACCTTAACCTCTCCTGGATAGTCCTTCCCAGATTCCTTTCTGTGCGTGAACACGTCGATCGTGAGCTGCCAGAAGAGAGCCACAAAAGCTTGGTTGCACGAGCTCTAAAGCAACAATGCAGTAGCTCAGAAACATACGGAGCGTACAGGGCAATGTTTATAACGCTATTGTTGCAACGGGAGCCAAAGGTTATCTGATGCTCTATATTCATACAAGGTCCTGGCATCCTGCTGCTGAGGCACGCGAGCTCGCCTGCCCAGTCGCTCCCGCTCTACTTCTCGTGCAGGCGGACGGTACTCAGTATTGGAGCATTGTTAAACTCACCGAATGATTCTTGACTACGTGTGAATTATTCCACGCTATAATGGGTACCTGGATTAATCGCTTGGCACAGCTGAATTTTGAGTTTAAATTGAGCACCTAATTCTGAGTTGCGGAGTTTTTTTGCCGTCCTGTCCTGAACACAATATAATATTACTCCATGAATATTTCTTGCTTATATCTTTTCCTTTTAAACACGTTGCAGAAATGAATTTAAGTACATCGAGTGATAAGAAATTCATTCAACTCAAACAATTTGTTGGGTTTACTTCTAAACAATTGCAGTTGTTATCCTACATAGCACTGACGACCCGCTGTAGCAATGGAATGCGATCGCAATTTTTTCTCCAGGTCTTCGATAGCCAAGTTCAGACTTCATCGAATTTATGTTTACCTAAATACGATGGAATTTGAAACTTAAATATGATGGAATGTCTGCTTTCACCGCGGTTGTAATAGCCGAAAGTAAATCACTGAGCAACAAGAATCTATGAATCACATGAAATGACCTCTAGAGTTTCCAAATTTACACCCTACCGAAAGATGATGAAACTAGCTTGAGAGGAAACTGTGTACCACATGGGTCGCCTCTTCCATCAATTTTGCCGGGTTAGGGCCATCGACTGCCGCAATTGTGGACAAAATTAAAACAAAAACCCGCATCTTCCAAACAAAATTGAATGACAGGTGTAATTTACTCGATATGAGTGAATATCAAAACTGATTTCTTTTATCGCCCTGTGTATATTTGTCTAGTCTATTCAAACATTCACTGCATCGCGCACGATACATTTCTGAGATTTCTTTCCATTATTTCGCTAAAGAGCTTCGGAGAGGTCAACTCGACGTCCTTGCAGTGTCGCCCAAAAAAATCTCTAAAGGAACAATGTTCCACAGCGTGACTGCTGATTTCCTGAGCGCGTTATCACGTAATGTCATCAGCAATAAGTATATTTGGGCTCCATCAACTCGGATAGTCGTGAGTAATAAGTCCTCAACAATCCGGAGCAAAATTTTTATGCTCGTACATTGTATTGTATATTAAAGTTGAGCAGGGGATCCTGCAAGTCGAGGATAATGGTTTCCAAATGACTCAATGAACTGCTCATTGTTACTAAAATGTTGTGCATTTGGAGCCTAATGGAAATATAAGATTTCGACCTCATTTCTAATGAGAGCAAAGGCCTTCAAGCCTTTCATAGATGAGACAAAATTTTTAATTATATAGTTTTAAGGTACACAAAAACACAAAAAACTTCGATTAAGAGAGTCTCTACGGAAGTAATTTACTACAATTACTTCTCAGCTGTTTGAACAGAAAAATAGCATATGAAAAATAGAATCATCAATAACTAATTTCGCAACAATAACTCGCTTAGAAACTTGAAATTCTGTACCTCAAAATCTGACCAAAAATGAATTACGAAAATGTTCCACTTTTCACTAAGTTCAAGTAAGCATAATATATTTTGAAGTATAATTTAATATTATATTTGGTAAACATAATTAAATATGACAACTTGGTGTTAGTGACCGATGAAAAGGAAGCCCTCCACTTCCCAAGCACTAAGTCGGATCCCAACTATGGTTCTGTATGAAGTTTTCGCAAACATTGCTGTAATTATACAAAGTCCTTGAAAAAAATACATGTCCAATAAATGTAGATCTTAGTCTTCTTTCCTTTAAAATAGCGGTCGTACGCGTAGCACTGCACGTGTGAGGGTACAAAATAAGTACTTAATACAGAAAAGATGAGTGGCTTACATTTTACCTCCGTTACTCCACGAGGAAAAATTAAATCTCAAACTCCTGATTGATAAACTAAAACAAACCTTGTGTAAAAGACATGTGGGCAGGCACTCAGTTGAGCCCACTATTAAGCTCTTCCGAAACATCTATGCGTAGAAATGAGAAAATGTAAAGAGTCCAGTTGAGAGAAAACAATTCTCGCGAAACCCAACAAAAGAGCAGTGATACCAGCTCTAATTACAGCGGAGGCCGTAATATCAAATTATCAATATGAGTAACGAGAAAGTGTCTCCTAATTCGCAGTATCTCATTTCATAAAACTATCATTGCTCTGAATAGTTTTGAAGCGGTGATTCATTATTTGTTTCTTATGTCGTTTAGTGGTTGAACATCATACACTAAACTTTTAGCAAATATTTCCGGTTTAAAACTATCGTGAATCATCTCAAGGTAATTCATTCTTTTACGAAATCCAAATATTAACTAAGTAACTCTACAAACTTAAAATGCTTATATTAATTTTCACCAACTATGTTTTTTTCTAGGTTTAATTTTCACAGTGGCTTATTTTACAATTTCATGTTACATTTCATTAATGAGAGGAAGGTAACTAGTTTGGTCTTTTCAATTTGTTGATAACAAATGCAATGCGGAAATTTGGCGTTGGGTCTAAGTACACACGTGAGAGAAAGTGGGAACAATCTAGTTCATAGAGCCTTTCAGTCGTCGACGTTTCACAATACTTGCTAAGCGTTAGGAAAGTTAAATTCAGATGTATCTCCCAAAATGAATTTTGAAACAACAAAACGCTTTTCACTCCCATCACGGAATTTCACTTCTGCAAGACGAGACTTATTTTCACTAGCTCGGCGATAAGCTTTTATTAGAAGATAACTTACACCTTAACTTCTCAACCTGTTATTCGGGTGAATCTTAGCACAAATTATTCTCAGGCGGCTTAGGAAAAGGACAACCGGTTTGGCGTCGAGACGTTGGTCGCTCCTTTCTAAAAAGCGTCGTCGTCGGATGGCATTATGACTCCTGAAGGTGTGAGCTCATCGCCATCCAGCAGCGACTCCATAGTCTCGAGACCTCTGGAAAACAGGGTCACGAGCAGTGCGATGACTGGAACGTTCAGAGAAACCTGCACCTGCACTCGAGTAACAAAAACCGCTGCAGCAACCGCAATCGAATAACAAAACCACTGCGGCACCTGCATTCGAATAACAAAACTGCTGCAGCACCTGCACTCGAATAACAAAACTGCTGCAGCACCTGCACTCGAATAACAAAACCACTGCAGCGCCTGCACTCGACTAACAAAACCGCTGCAGCGAATGCACTCGAATAACAAAACCGCTGCAGCACTTGCACTCGAATAACAAAACTGTTCCAGTCCTTTGCACTCGTGTAGCCAAACGCTGTGGCACCTACGCTCAAAAATTGCAATATTGTTTCCCTAGAATTAAAACTCTTCTTCAGAGTCGGGTAGATTCGACAAACTCGGGTACAGGATATACTGTACATACTGAATAAATAGTTGGACATGGTAACGTTACCTTTAACATCTCAAAGGGATTTTAAAAATCCGATTATACTTTTTATTTTTTATTAGTTAGTTTGAAGCTTCCTAGCAGCTTGAAATGTAACATCAAGAGAGCGAAAACAAGAGACCTAGTGTGGGCTTCAGAAAACGTGGAATTTATACACAGGTATGTTCCCACACAAGATTCCCTGCGTTTAAAAAATAATAAGTTAAGAAAGAATCGGAAGTTCAGATAAAGAATGATCAGCGAAGAAGGCATGAAAATGGAAGGAAAGATGCCAAGTGGGCACGTAAGATATGAGTCCCGAAGGCCTAGCGATAACTGAGGCAGCCTAACAGTGCTCCCTGGGCCCGTAGGTCTCCATCGCACAGGATAGACAAACCTAATTAACTTAACCCTATTGCCTATGGCCTATCCTTTGCCGTGTCATCTGTTATACCATCGAGATTTGTCTTGTTCATCGAATATATTCATTGTAAATAAATCATTATTCTATCCTGAGGTGTTCATCATTAAGAATTTTAAAGTTTTTTAAAGACTTAGAAGGTTATAAATAACATTTTAACTAAGATAAAACAATGCATAGCAATTGAAGAAACGTTTTAAGAAACATATTGATGCAGAAATAATTTATGACAGTCTTAATGTAGTCATTCGTGACACAAAGTGTAGAAGAAAGGTAAACGTCTTTCAAGCTTAGAATTGAGTCAAATTACAAATTTTTACATGAATTCTGATACGCACAACAAATGAAAACTCTCATGAACTTCAAATAATATAACATTGAGAAACTTTGAGGGGCTCAACCCCTCGGAAACGCTGCTGTACCTCGTTCATTAGCATAACTGTTATTAATTGCATTTGAGATTATTGATATGGCAAATTTTATGAGAGAAAGCAGTGAGCATTACGCGGAATCGAGACTTTCTCTTCCGTTCTCGGATCTGCCTCTGTATAGCAGTCCCGAGCGTGGCATCGTTCAACTGACGGCTCTAATTTCCTCCTGGCCCAATTCCTTTAATTCAATAGAACAGCAGCCCGGGCCTTACAGTGCATATGGGCTTCCTCTTCCGGACCTATAGCGTGACCCAAACGGTGAAACTTTATGTACACATATGAACTGTCACCTCTACTTTTATGAGAGCACCGCTATTTGCGTACGGGTCAGTAGTATACGAACGGCCGTGTCATTATTTATATTAGTTCTTTCGGTGGCCTTTAACGGTTGTGAAGAATGACCACTAAAGTTACTAGTCCTAGGTAGGACTGCTATCTTATTGCTCAGTGATTACAGTTTTGTAACCGAACTTCAATAGCTATTGAGCACCGTTAGACTCGAGACCCCTGTTCTTATTGTTACAGCACTTCGCTGTGAGTGGCAATCATGGTGATCAAAAAGCTGTCGAATTAATCATTGCCTGCAGCTGCTGCAGCACAGGCGGAGCTTGGTCAACGAGATCACTATTGTTAATAAAAGCAGAAATCGATATTGCGCCATCAATTCTCTTTTGCGTCACATCGGTATGATGCGTTCATACTTCCAAATGGAACTTCAATTCCTGACTTTGATGTTAAATTTCGTGTGCAAATTGACTTCATGTTCGCGTTTGTAACTGGCCCAACGACTGCAGTTGCGTCGTATTACCATGTTTGAAGAGTTTTTCAGCCATTGCGTGAAAGTGCAATTGTACTTACAGTTTCCAGAGCTCGTCGTTCCAATGAGGGCATTAGCTCGACAGAGATTTGAGCTGCAGTCGTTTCAATTACGTGCCATCATTTCTATTCAAAATGCTTGTTCTTGTTTCGGTTAAACTCTTCGAATGTTCCAAACTTCTATTTTTACACACTAATGCAGCTGAAACATTGTACGGGTTTGACTCAAATTTTTTCGATCGTCAAAGGATCCATGGCATGTGCAGCGCTAGTACGAAGTTGGTAAACGATCAAGAAAACGTGCTGTATATTTTTATATTCATAGCTTATAGCTACAGGTATGTACGCGCTTTTATGTATACAGCTTATGTCACTTATAGCTTACGTACAATGACGCTCATGAGTGACGAACACTGATTTCGTTACATGCCAACATGCCTCGTTGTGCATCATTTTCAGTATTTGATTTTTTTTTTGCGGGAGTATCATCTCGAACTATCACTTCCATTTCTGCAAATTACGTTCAATTACGCAAAACTCGCACTCGAGCATTCTTAGCACAGCTCCCTAGCACGGTTCACTTACTGTCTGTCTGCCAAGGCAGCCGTCATAACAAACATGTATTTTGTTGATGCGGAAGGAGAGGCATCTCATGCCTCTCGCCCTTGCTGTCGAGCAGGAAAGTAACACGACTTTCCTGGCACCTAAAAGCAAAAGCTTGCGCGTAACTACGCAGTTTCTAACCAAGTTACGCGCGCCCCACCTCTGTGACCTCTGCGTCACCAGTAGGCCACCAAAGTACACTCAGTTCCATAATAAAAACAAGCTCACATCACGTGTCTCTAACGCGTGTGTTGGGGCTACGTTAGAATATTTGACATCAAGTTTAATCCTTTCAGAACTGACATGGACTATAATCTAAATTAACTTCAATGCTTTTTGTAGGACGTTTATACCAGCGCTTTAGACATAAATGCTCATCATTTGTAAGCGAAGGTTGCGAGCTACGACGGAACGCTTGGCTTTGCTATTAATTATCTGTAGAAGCAAAGATTTCAACAACTCATTCTTAAAATTCAATGTCTTCATTATTGCAGTACATAATTCAGGAAATGAATGGGGTAATTTCCAGCACGCCGGACGAGACGACGATCGTTTTGTTCCTGGCTCTGACCAAATGAGCGTGAGAAGCGGTCACACTTCCTCCTCCCATTCATACTCCCATTACGATCTTGAAAAGACCATTTCTTTTTACCCACCGAATGAATGACATCTTTTCCTCGGACCCCGGGAGATCAATTTTACGGGAGCCCGCGAGCTGGAGCTACACATTCCCGCGTGTACCTTTGGCCTATCTCAAGGATATAGGACAGGCTAAACTTATGTTTTACTGAGCAATTGAATGTTACGTTGACGGTCAAACGCTCTTACGTTTGGACCATTAGGTACGTTTCTAATCTGATGAAGAGTGACTGAAGAAACGCATCGACCGGTCGTGTATGAGCATGGCTGGGGAGTGTCGGGGACCTTAACCCATTAATGCACGGCGAAAATTTTTATGCACACTTGATGGTGATTATACCGAATAAGAATATTGGTAACAGAAGGTAATAACAATATATGTACTACTGATTATAAAATGCCTTCACATTTTTATGCTGAAAGTAATTATGCATTAAATGTAGAAGGGATATGAAACTAATTTGTTTCCAAACTTCGATTTTTGGTACCTAATGACTTTTACCAACACTATTTACGGAATCGCATTTCTTTCAGCAACTGGACAATATTTTTCCATCAAATGGTATGCCTGGCGCAAATTACCTTCTAACGACTAGAGTTTAGAAAGATCGCAACATTTATTGAGGAATAAACTTCACGCATTAATTTGTTAAGCGTTAAATTCGCGTGAGAAACCCAACCGTGAACCGGGCAGGACAGTTCCCATTGCTGTGCCGCAGCAGCAAATGGTGCAGAGCAAGAACCGAGTCTGTGATACTCCCATGCACATGCACAGCCTGTCTAATAAAGCTCTTCATCACTCATCCTGGAAGACAGTAGCTGTAAGTTTTGGCCACTTTTTTAGTAGAGTGCATCTAATTTTTAAACAAAAAGGAGTTCACTCATTTTTTTTCATATATACTCCCCAAATTCAAGTACTTCGATTTACATGCAACCAGTCTGTCTCATTTTTTTCCACATGGCCACGATGACTTGTTCTCTCTCAACTTTAAACTCATTATGAAATTTTGAAATATAATTTGTCGAGAGATATGCTCTCTAATTTTTACTTTAACAGGGTACAAATCCGGGATAAAGTACTGCATTCTTCAGTTAAAATTTATTAACCAAAGCTTTTGCGAGTAGCCCTATAACTTGTCGTCGACCGTGTGACGAAAGTTTTCCGCAGAGATCTGCTGATGTTGTCCTCGCTCAGTGAGGCGTTTTGTGAGAGGCCAATTTTAGCTTCCCTTGTGTGGTTGCAGCCCCGAATTCAATTTTGATTAGCTTCAGTGCAGTCTAAAAGGCGTTTCGATTCATATGGCGAGTCAAAACACCGTTAGCGGTCGACGAAGAAATTTTCTCTTCGTCATGGATGAAAAGAAATTGATTTTGTAGTTACACGCCGCAGAATCCTGATCCAAAACTTTTTTCAACACGAGAAGTACAGCGTGAGTAAGGAAGTCAGAATTGATTAAAGCTATCGAAAGCTTCATCCTGCAGGTGGAGAACATTTTTTGGGCGAAGTGACTATCACGGGGCGCCCATCAGAGATGCTCTCAGGGAGACATCAGGGAAGCCAGTCTCACAGATTGGGCTCCCGCTATTCACAGCTCCTACGCGTAGGAGCCGTGGTTGCATCGGCGCTCTCTGTCAAACTGAAATTTGTGACAATGCCGTAGTAAAGGATTTGTCATTGAAATCGATCTTTACGACCATGAAATTGTTCCATCTAAAAAAATAATTCGCCGAGTGATTGATATTGAGATAATTTTCCATTGCATTAGGAAATAGGGTACAAATATGAAAAATCACGGAAAATATTCAATAAATTCACAATTTGTAGTCTAGGTTACCAACTGATATATTATTTCCTTGACTCTTGAGATTAACACAGTGAATTAATACTCTAGCATAATAGAGTAGATACAACAGAGTTTTTCGTTTCCAATAATCACAAAGGGGACCTATGTCATTCAAAGCCGGCGCACTCTGCCTGTGACTGCATCTCGCACATTATTCCCTCCTAATATCAGCTACAACTTGGCAGGGCAGAGCAGATCAGGTACAGGATGCCATTATTCTGTATGAGTGACACCGTCAACTAGGCTGTCGTGGCCTCCAAATTTGCAGAGCGCATGTGCAAATCAGACAATAAATACATGGTTGTTAACTGGGGTGCCTATGCTCTAAACGATTATGCGTTTCACATACATGCAGATAATAATTTGTACGTCTCATAATAGTTTTCACATAAAGACAAAATTTTGATACGACAATGAAAAGTTGAAATCTCTTACGCTTGTAAATCATGACCACTCCTAACGACAGAACAAGCTGAATTGGCGGAATGAGTGAAGTTCATCACTTCGGCTGCTTTCTATTACGCGCAGTACCTACAAGTTCTAATGTGGGATTCCATAATGGTATCCATACTCTTTATTTGTACCACTTCCCCTACTAATAAAAGTTGATAGAAACTTCACTTCCCCTCCAGAACTTCAGTTAAAAACCTACGTATAATAATATTGATTTTATTACCAAGGGGGCTTCAGTAAATCGATGAACGATCGTCATTATTTTAACACTCGATTGAATGTAACGTATGTTCGTTTTATTGGTTATCAGACTGCAGTGCGGATACACCTTCGCCAGTTGCGGCCCGACATCGAGTACAAGACGATCCGCATGGACTCAACGACCACATGTCGCCAGCTGATCGAGCACCTGCTGCAGAAGCTGCGGCTGAAGCACCGCGATCCCAACTTGTTCGCAGTTGTGCTCGAGGTGGCCGTCAAGGGCCCCGCCGGGGCTCCTCCAGTCAAACGGCGCCTCGTGTTGGAGGACTCGGCGCGTCCTGTGGAGCTACAGCAGTGCCGCCCCCGGGGGGAGGCCAACTTTAGCGTCACCATGAGGAGGGGCGGCGTGCTGAGGGTGCGCGACAGCGTGCTAACGCCGGGGGTGAGTTGTAGTGCCGAGGCAGTTAAGGTTGAAAGTAATGCTCTATTGAACGAAACAGTCAACTTCTGGATTATTTCGATTTCAGTTTGAAAGTACCATTAGGTAGAAGTATTAGATAACTAGTGAAAGGCTACGTAAGCGTTGTAGGGTGCACTGAGCGTAGTTATAGAGTAATACTCGACATGTAGGTGAGTCATACATCAACTTCTACTTGTACTGTTGAAGAGCGCAGTAACTCGAACTTCAGGTTCATTTAATGAGACGAATGTGAAATTTCAACCGTAATTAGCTTCATCCAAATATTATGAACGTTTTGCTCTGCGTTGAACAAAACTCGCAGGGAGTAAGTCGGGGTACGTATTCAGGCGGACACGTACATGCGTCAAAATTTTTTGCAGCCTTGCAAAGCTCTCTGTCAAAGTCCCAGGGCCTGAGTGTGAGATGGTCCTAAAATCTCTCTATAAACAGTAACACTGGAGATTGATGATGATTTTTAACAAAGCACACATGTGTAACAAGGACTTAGTTAGATCTGAATCAATTTCGAACTATTGCTCATACACATGAAGTACATGTTGAATATTAATTAATATCAGGTACGTTATCCTTAGATATATCAATATAGGTGACACAATGATGGTCAAATGTGAATAAAAGACAAGACAAAGTTGAACTATAGGCTGGTGCAAATGACATGTTCTAAACTACCACACATTCACAGCTCGTAGTTACCGTTTTTCTGAAACAAAACAACGAAAATTCTATTGCCGGTAGTAAGATGGAAGAATTCAGAGTGGCGGTATAAAGTACAGTAAACCATGTTAAACATGAGAAAAAATTAGGATGGAACGATGAATTCTAGCAGTATATTTTGCAGGTTGCGCATAGCTTTTTCTTTACAAATGAATAATATGAGGGACTCAATAGGCTATAACGTTAGATAAGCGGTGTAGCACCCTATGTATGATCTAAAATTAGGCCTCGTTACAAGGCATGACATGAATTAGCGTACAGCGACGTGAGGTGGGGCGTGCGGCCGTGTACCGACGCTCCAGCGTGCTTGGCTGCTGGTGTTCGAAAACGTTTGTTCATGTTAATGTATTATGACGCACGTTGCACGAAACTGTGTTTTTGGACTAGGGAAAATTGCATCAGAAAGAGTGGCTGGTATCTGTTTTTGGAAACGATCGAATCGTATAACTGTGGAGAAATATTGACCAGATCATTTAATCGCGGATAATATGTCGAACAGCGTTAACGGAAATTTGTTCTAATGCTTGGTTCTTATAATCCTTTTCGAAAATCATTTAAGATAGTTGAGAAAATTGTAAATTAAAAATTAGTGGGAAAATTATTTTTCTCTTCTTAGATCATGACTTCAAAAAACTTTAAAGTGTTTACCCAATCTATTCAACAAGTTTTCGCGCTATACAGTAAACATCCGTATACCCTCTCCCGAGCAGGTTTTGTGAAGGAACCGTGCTATATGCAGACGACGTTTTTACTCCAGATACTCGGAAATTGTTGCGTTATGGCAACGAAGGTCGAGAAAGAACTAGTGTTCTTTGCAAACTTTTTTAATATGAACTTACTCTTTCCAACAACACAAAAACAAGTTGGGCACAAATGAGTTTTTTTCTTTTCGTCGGGGAAAGAATAAACGGATTTCAAATGTTTTTTAATGCTCTGCGTAGTGACTAAGAAAATCGCGAGAAAAAGTTATGCCTTCAAGGAATTTAATTAAGCATAAAATTTTAGCTTAGTTCAGAATGTCATGAGCTTAATTTAGAAATAAATTTAGCTTGGCATTTTCAACTAAAATTTACTTCAGTAA
>VOMN01135295.1:0-33117 GCA_014899125.1 Orchestia grillus | reverse complement strand
TTGGAGAAATTTCAGGCGTTCCCAGTAGTCCAGCTCTTGGACCTCACCAATCTTCGCCATGAAACTTCGTTGTATACTTTCCAGCTTCACAATGCTTTCTCTGGTGCCTGGATTTCATAATTGGCAACAATACTCTGCCTGGGGTAGGATCAGCGCCCTGAACAGCGAAAGCATCGGTTTCGATTTCCGTGTCCTGAAGACTCGTAAAATCCAGCCAATTTGGTGCTGGCATTTTTTTTACTGTTATCGGTACAACGGAACAAGAGAAACTCCCAAACAACGACCAAAACAAACAGCTCACAGCTGTAGAGAACGCGGGAAAATCACCAGAATCGTGGCGCTAATTACAGGAGGTCAAGCTTTGCAGCTCGATGACTCGAATCCATCCCTGCTTGAATAGTTGCAACACACGAGCGGCCAACAGTACAACTCGCTGTTCTAAGCGCACGCGGTACAACAGGGGTGAGAATCAAATATGCTCACCAAACAGTCACCACAAAATAATCCTTTTCACTATTATCCCCTCGTGGGAAACTCCAGCATGAGCCAGCCAGGTCTGGCACGCCATGCGGGTGCGGGCTAATCGGCACCATCGTCATCATCGACCTCCTGATGCGGAGGGCGTGGGTCGTCTAATCTTTATTGTGACCTAATAATTAAATCGAGACGAGCACGCGAGCGTTCTGTTCAGCTTCACCGTCGCATTGCCTTATATTCGTGCATAAGATAAATTATTCCAAGTGCAAAGCGGAGTGAAATTACCTGCCCAGCACTTTCCCCGGGAGGCTTGAGACTGACGCGCGCTCTATTCAGGCGGATTTCACAACTTTTTTAGATGTTTGAGGGCACTTGAAACTGGTCGGTTTATATCGGGAGAGGTCAAAGTCAGACGAGTAAACTCATTTCAAAGTTCATAGTCCAAAAATGATAAGTTTAGCTATTTTGCTCCTCCGAATTGAGAAATAACAGATCAAAATGAGTTGACTCTCTTGACGAAGAAGGGGCTAAATTCTCCACAAAAACTTACGGGAATGTAAGTTTTTCGAAGGATATTTCAACCTCCATGCAGTAGCGGCAGCTTGGGCGTGCAGTGAAGGAATGCGCTCCTAATATTGTCTTCATAAGCAGTAGCGAGACAGAAGTGGAGAGCCGAGATAATACTTTCTTTACGTCAGTTTTCAGACAAGATGTGCAAAAAACGAATCTTGCAATAGAAAATTTTCTTCCTGATTCGCGTTCATATTTCGTATAAATTCTCATCACACACAAACCCAAGACACGCAGGGCGCAATCACAAGTCACACACAAACCCAAGACCTGCAGTCTGTGCGCAGGTGAACATGAGTGCACGTTTTCCAGCGAAAGATGGCCGTCTCTCACCGACCACGTAACGTGGTCCTCACATTTTCGACGCGATGACCAAAAAGCAGGAGAGAGATGGAGTGCACGTGAAAAACTCGATCGTGCGCCACGTGCGTCACATATGCGCACTTTCGCACGCCGCCAGCGCGCTGCGCATCTATGTTTCTCGTTAAGGGTAAACCCACGTAGCGAAAATGTCGTGTTCAATAGTCATGAACTCTTCATTACTTCCCTCAATTGGCAGTGCGACGTGTGAGTGGCTGTTCGAGAGGATTTAAGAGTTTAAAAAAAGATTTGTGAGTTAAGAGCTCGTTAAGAATTATGCAAATGCTTACATTAATGTTCAAAATGATTATGATTCCTCGCAATTCATTGCATACACGTAAAATGAACTGCCCCGGCACTGCACTTCGCACTGCCAACGAGCTTTTCTACTAGGATAAATATAAGACTCACGAACAGCACTCTAGGAACGAAAATGTAGTCCTCGAGTATCAGTAGTGTAAGAATGCTAGCAACTGGTTTATTCTTTCACAAAAATCATGGGTGATTTTCAAAAGATTTGCGTAAAATGTTGCATTGAGTTCAGTGCAAATTCGCACACTTCGTGGCTGAAAAACTATGAAAGGGGCTGAGAAATCACAATTATTTCTCTGATGGAAATCGACGCGTAAAAAGACGGGGCACTCTGAGTCGCTAGCGGCAGTTTAACTAAGTAATTTTTCTGAATAATAGTCAAAAGTATTGATCGATTTCTCAAAGGTAGGAGATTATCCTCATCCTCCCATTCCTGGTGTCATAATAATTATAAGAAGAAAGCGTGTGTGGAGCACACCACTGCCTAGTATTGATCAAGTCATGCATAAATTAAAATGAGCCATACAGAGCTGCCAAAAAGAGTAAAGAATAAATGCATACAGATAAGCCAGGGTCTTGAACGACACTCGTATTTTCGGTGCAACAAAAATAATACCACGAATTATACGTCAAGGGAGCAAAGACTTTAGGAAAAAAATCATATGAAGATTTTTTTGAATAAGTATCACTCGTGTATTATAGAATTAAAAAATGATGAAATTCAAAACGGTTCAACGACCGGTTATATATAAGTAAAATTAAGTAATGCGCGGAGCAAACATTAAATGAGTCAATAGCTATACATGTTTGGCTGATTTTATTTTTTCAATTTTTTATCCTTCTATCCAGGCTTGAGTGAGGACAAAAACTACTGAAAAAGATGCATTATACAGCATGGTTCACTAGATTTTTCAGTAGCACAAAAGCTTCCTTTTATACGGGAACTATTCGATCTGTCAACAGATAATTTAAAATATGGAAATTTTCACAAATAATATAAATAATATTTGATAATAATCCTTCACTGTTGTTCAGTTCAATTTTGCTTTCGAAAGTTCATACGATGAATTCCAATAAACACCTAAAGACTGTCATTAATAATGTTTTTTTCAATCTTACCGACAACGCGTATTCGAAAAATACAATTCAATCTATATACCCTGAATGACCATGAAGGTAAACCTTAACACGTTGACTCCGATTCTCCACACAGGTAAAATTACATACCGACGAATATCTCTACTGTGAATTTAAAAATGAAGAATTTTGGTTTCACAAATTTGGTTACTCTATTAATTTTCTTTCTAATCAGAACTAGCTTATTCGATTGATGAACACAAATTTGAAGAAAACTCCAAAATTTGTATAAACATGATAGTGTTTTGGTTACATTAGGTTAGGTTAGATGATCGCGTGTACCATATATGACCCACTTCGGAGTCAACGTGTTAAACATCTCTGTTCTTTTCAGATGCATGACTCTGGCAGGAAGTCTAGGGAACCTCAACCCCCTGTATCACCCCGCTCTGATCGGCTTAGCACCGCCTCTGGGGGGCCATCCATCCCACCTGTCATCCCCTCCTCCCAACTTACCGCACCCGAGGCCCACACTGCTGGTCGCGGTACCTCCAGTGTCACTTCCTCTACCACCGCCATCTTGTTCCATAGCGCAGCCATCTTGTTCAATATCGCGGCCATCTTATTCGCCAGGACAACCAACACAATCTTCGCCTCAGACCAATTGTTCCCCCACGCAGCTGGCTTGTTCGTCAACTTATTTATCTCATTCTCCGCCTCATCTGTCATATTCTGCTACGCAACCACCTTGTTCTCCAGTTCCGTCATCTTGTTCGCCATGCCAGTCGTCTAATTCGCCAAAGCACCCATCTCGCTCTCCACCCCAGTCACCTGATATTTCAAAGAAACAGTTGCCCTATTCGCACCTAGACATGTCATGTCCCACTTCGCATCCGAAATCTTTACTAAAACAAGAAACTTTCATTCAGTCAAAGAGTCTTTCAACACCCACCGCAGCATCTTCAACTCAATTGCCTGCGTATTGCAATGTGACACTTCCCATATCAACGGAGTGCACAAATGCGAAATCGATTACCAACACGAATACTGCAAAAGTTTCTATCGAAAATTCGAACCTAGCATCCGGGATTGATCATCCTAAGATGAGTGGAGTCGTTCTGTCGCTGGCCAACAAAAGCAGTAGTTCGCTAATGATAGACAACGAACGACTTGAACGCAAAAGTTCAATGTCGAGTCCAGGAAACCATACGTCATCGGAATCTAATTCAGTTAGTGCTATGGACTTGACCAAGGTAGGTTCGAATCGCGAAAGAAAAGTTTTGAGCGACCGAAAAAGTGAATTTGATCAATTTAAGCAGGAATCAGATTTGAAGCCCAAGGAAAAACCCAACAAACGCAAAACTTACTCTTCGTCTAATTCATCATCAGCTGAAGCGTTTGGTAGAAGAGGACATGGGTCCCATGCGCAAATCTCGTGGAAGAAACGAACGAAGCACCAAAGCGTCAGCGGCCAATCAGAAGAAGAGAAACCGAAAGCAAAAGAATTGGATAGGCAATTCAAGCGAGCCTTGGCAAGTGAAGGATATTCGAAGAACTTTGACGTGCAAAAGGACCCCTTGATTAGGACGGTCACACCATACGAAAACTTTCTTTACCTAACGTCCATTGCGAGTCAAATTTTCCCACATTCAAGCACGTTTCCATCTTTCGCCGCAGGAAACAACACGAGTGATCCGCACCTGGTTTCATTTGAACCATCGCGAGAAAACTTCAGTGCTCTGACACCACCGTTACCAGCAAAAGACACTCGTAATGAATGCAGCATTGCACCCGAAGAGAACCTGAAATTGCATGCAACGAAGGAAATCGACGACTCGCATAATTCCTATGAAAAGAAAAACGCGTTCGTCCACAAGCCCGTCGCCATACAGCCTCTGCGGATACCAAGTGCTGCTCCCAGTTACCAGGTGTAAATAACAATTGTGTCCGTTGGACCGTTTGTGAAGTGTATACTTTGTACAGTGAGTGCTGCCACTTTAGCTGTAGATCAAAAAGTTAAGACATTTTATTAACATCCGATGGAGGAGGGAGAGGAGGGGGATGGTGGAGAATTGTTGACATTCGCACCTCGTCACCCTGTACAACTCGAACCAAAATGTCCTTCGGAGCATAGAGCGGTGTCGGCAGGAAACCTGCTCCCGAGCATAGAGCGGTGTCGGCAGGAAATCTGCTCCCGAGCATAGAGCGGTGTCGGCAGGAAACCTGCTTACAATTCTGTGGGATTGGAGCTTCACCCCCACAGAGAGGCGGCTGCTCTTACAAACGAACATTCCGAGGAAATTTATCAAACCCTTTATAATAAAACTAATTATGAATGTTGAATAAAAAAATTCTTAGGTAGTTAAGGCGAAAGGGCTATGTAATTTTAGGTAATGGTGTCAGGAACGATACATTGTGTAGTTAAGGTTTAAGATGTCTCTAAATTTATTTATTTGTTGAATTTATTTTCAATATAAACAAAAATAATTCTTAGGCTATTATACCAGATGGAGTGACTTGAGGAAACCGTAACAGGAAGGTTAACACAATAAGCGTAGTTAAAGGTTAAGTTCCGTCTAAAATAAATCTAAGGCAAACTTCTTTATCCCCTCAGCTAAGGTAAAAGAATGTTCCTATCAACCACTTAGAGCACCGTGATCGAAGGTAAGTGCAATTTCGATAAAGAAACAGTGAAGGAGCTAAAGTAAAATAGACAAGAATTATGTATTACATTCGATGCATGTTCGCTGAACTATTGCTCAGGATTTTAGATCAGGCTTTGATGTAATTTTGACTTTCATCGTCGCACCATCACACAGGAACAGGATGCTCAGGTGTACCTGTCACTCTATGCAACCGGTGTTGGACGCAAATGTTGCCGGGCCAGGGGCTCAGTAGTGCAAGTGGTAGCGTGCATGCCTCCAATTCAGGGGGCCTCGGATCCGATCATGAAATATTTTTTTAGAAAGGATGGCTAAACTTGACATTTCCAAAAAGTGTCATTCTAGACTGGCGAAGGCCAGAGAGTGTTGGCTTATTTCAAAGAATCCAATGAATATTCTAGGACTGTAAAGTGCTGACTCGGAATTGCAACGGCAATGTAGCGTGGACACGCCTTCTAATTTGACAACTCTACAGTTTTAATTAGCGTTTGAGTTGGCACAAGCCATCGAAGTTGAATAACTTCCGCCTTGGCACACGTCAAAACCAGGTTCTACTGTAAGCTTGAGGTAGTCCACAAGAAAAGGTTGCTGCGTGCTGGTGTGAACTCCTCAATGGATTCCTACCAGGAAAAGGTTGCAACCCAACACACGTCCCCGTCTCTAAATTGGCTGGACGGATATGGATGAAAAATATTTTAATCTTTACAATATCCCTTGGTTTGGAGACATGGCAACTTTGTCATTTTCAAATAGTGGTGCGGTAAAATGATCTCGCAAGTTTGTTGGTTTAATTTGTAAAAGAGAACTGAAATAAA
The DNA here is from genome assembly GCA_014899125.1 of Orchestia grillus. Lineage (NCBI taxonomy): Eukaryota > Metazoa > Arthropoda > Malacostraca > Amphipoda > Talitridae > Orchestia > Orchestia grillus. Next base: position 26,843 of record VOMN01135295.1, on the reverse strand, counting down.
GAACAATCAAAAGTATTTTTTAGTTTTATTTTCAATGAAAGAAAATTGCATTACGTGCAAATTAAGAGAGCAGCACTATTTCTCTTTCTTTTTTTAATTTAAACTTCATTATGTACCGCCAAGGGTACGGGACTAATCAGTCGTATTGCAGTTAGCGGTTTTCCTTTCCTAAAATTTCACAAAATTATATTCCCGACTGAACCTTTGAAAAATATCCACGTGCGCCACATTCAAGATATGCCACGTTCAAAGCTTCAGTGCACGCCATGTGCGCTACACCACGTTCAGAGCACCACGCACACCACGTTCAGAGCACCTCGCACACCACGTTCAGAGCACCACGCACACCACGTTCAGAGCACCACGCACACCACGTTCAGAGCACCACGCACACCACGTTCAGAGCACCACGTACACCGCGTTCAGAGTACCTAGTACGCTACGTAAAAAAGCAAGGGATAAAATTCAGCCATAGACGCACGATAAAAGAATGCACGCATACCAATTCCATGTCGAACGATATGACAAAATGCCAATTTGTTCACTGAACCTTTGGTCAGCTATACGAAATAAAAATTTAACGTTTCAACTTTAGTCCTGAGGTCAAACCAATAAATTTTTAGATTTGTGTTCCTCAAATGTAATGCCAGAAATAAGCAACGCAACACGGACAAAATGCCGCAGCAACGTTTCGCAGGCACAGCGGGCACGTTCTGTGCCCAAAAATTCTGACGCAAAAAGAGCTCGACAGTCCCGCCGAAATCCGCCACGATCGAGAATCGCGTCGCACGGCGGCGCTGAACATCTCGTGCGGTGTTGACTTGCAAGTTCGCGATATCAGGTTCCCTCCTCAAACTAAGGTGATTATCTGGAGATCACGGGTAAACGCAACGCGTGTGCATCGTACGACGATGATGTTTCTTACTTGTCCCTTCAAGAAACAAAATTCATGGATGACAGCAGAGTTAACATACAGTATGTACGACTTTGGATGTTAATTGCATTATATTCGGGACGGGTGAGTGATGTGAGAAATGTGAGGTTCAGGTTTCCTTTCCCAGTAGGAAGCACGCCGTTGTTCTACGAAAATTCGCCCTTCTCTGCCGGGAATCGAACCCTGAATCACCGGATGCGAGCAGAAAGCGTTGTTACTACGCCACGGAGCTCACGTCACCAACCATTTATAAGATTGCATAGGTCTGACCAATTAATTGGCCTAGAGCTGACCAGCTAATAGGTCCCAGTGAACGCTATGTAGCGTCAGAGGTCGTTGATATTTGACGCCCTCGCGTGCTGGCCATCAAAGTTCAAAAAAATTGATAACTTAAGACTAGACAATTACTTCTGAGGCGCTGCAAGAATGGCAGTGGTCCTTATGAAATGAAATCAAATAATCCTGGAACTGCACCGACACCCCACAGCTGCACCCCCATCCCCAGTTCCCTTCTTCCTCCATACAGCAGTGCCTCCTCCTCCACCCGCACCTTCACCTACGCCTACATTTCGGTTGGCCCAAACTAACTCCAGCTGCGGTTTATAAAGAAGAAATCCAGAGAGTAAATTTAGATTTTAGAATTAGAAGTTGCCGTCTCAAATGACAGAGATATTCAGAACTAGGACAGAATAGTGACAATTATGAAATAATAGCGACCCTGGAACAGCGACAATGGAACAGCGACAATGGAACAGCGACAATGGAACAGCGACAATGGAACAGCGACAATGGAACAGCGACAATGGAACAGCGACAATGGAACAGCGACAATGGAACAGCGACAATGGAACAGCGACAATGGAACAGCGACAATGNAGTGACAATGGAACAGTGACAATGGAACAGTGACAATGGAATAGTGACAATGGAATAGTGACAATGGAATAGTGACAATGGAACAGCGATAATGGAATAGTGACAATGGAAGAGCGACAATGGAATACTGACAATGGACCAGTGGTAATGGAATAGTGCCAGTAGCGACAGTTCAGTAGGGACAAGAGAGCAGCTTCGAGTCAGGACTGGCGTAGAACTTGAGGTTTACCCATGGATTTACATCGTTATAATTCCACCCACGCTCCTGAGTTGAACGAAACATAAAAACGGAATAACAGAGCTCATATTCAGAATAAATTAACTACTCACCATTAGGTGAATCTTCGTTCCGTTAGGTTAGCGCTGGAAATTTGAAGAAATACTACAGTTAGTGACACTATATGGAACATTCCTCGAAGCTTGATGATCCGGCAACGGCTAGTTATCTTGGGTGTTTTCGATAGCGAACGATTAAGAGTAACATATTTCACGTCATTCACATCAAAACTGTATAACTTGAGGTAAGGTTATTAAGAAGATATTTTGGTTGGTTGTTACCGATGGAGGTTACACTGACCTTGGAAACTACCACACGCTTCTCCTCGCCATGACAGGCGCTACTAACTAACAAAACTTTCGCTAGAAATTTTTTTTTGCGCATTTTGATTAATTTTCGAATGATTTTAAGACTTACTCCGAGAAATTCAACGGAGAAATGACGGTGCAAAGTGATACACTTTCATGAAAAAAAATTGTGTACAGTTAGTCACCCATCGACGTATTAAAATAAAAATAGAATAAACGGTAAAACTTGGACAGATATTGATATTATACTGATAAAAATGTAAGCGGTTTTCTGCATCATGATACGTCACTGAGTTACTAATATCAAATACAGATCTACCTCTATTACAAGAATTAGAACTTACCTGAACGGAGAAACTTCTCACGCTATCAATTCGGCAAAGCTTATTATTAAAAAACTCATTGACTATAACTCGCTTTGTCGACTATTTTAACTCAACAGTCATTTCTTCAGAGCACACAAAACTAGACACCACACACTATCCGTTCTTTCACTGAATTAAAGTTCGACCACATCACCAGCTCATATCTTTAACCGACAGTTTCGAATCTGAATATACGGACTCGGTTCCGCGTCCCGACAGCGTCCTGTCTGGAAATCCGGAACAGACGAACTTATGAGCAGGAATTCACACAATTACCTGGAGTAACTCTTCAAGTCTGTTCATTAATTTTGCTTCATTTTTGTCAGAAACAAATATCAAAAACTATTGCGTGGAGATACTCATATAGCATGCATGCAAGTTTTTTTAGGAACTCTAAGTTTCATTAATGAGGGGTTGCTATTTTAGAAAATTGCATGTAGACCACTTCGCATAGCAGACTGCAATATATTGTGTATGCAGGTTTTCCATCTTTCAGTTACACACTCTGTACCGAGGTGCCCGTTTTAGATAACTGAGATATTGAATAGCTGTAAATTTTCCGATGTCCGAAACTAACACCAGTTGCGGTTTACATACCAACAATTTAGACAAAAAATTTAAATTTAGAATTTGTGCCCTGGAATGGATACATGCAACACATCCATCTGGTCAATTTATTTGTGAAAATTATCCTGGCAATTCGAAAGCGACTGACACGATTACGGTGATCATAGATTTCAAAGAGTTCACGTCACACATCTAGTTTTTATTTGTTGCTTTTAAAAGTTACAAATTTCCACTTGAAAATTTTTAAGAATCATGCTGGTATTCTATGTGAAAATGGATAGACTAGATTAAAATAGGGCATCAGAGACGAGCCAGATGGTCCCTTCTTGGCTTTTTTCGCCAGTCCTGCCCCGTCAGACACCAATCACGCACAGGCAAACGATTAGACTGAAATAAGAGAGCAAGGCAGGACAGAATAAAGATCAGGTATCATAACTATCACTTGTGTTTTGTGACTACAATCACCACCGTAAACGACTCTACACCTCCAGAGAAAAAACAAGGCATTCACGAATAAAACAATCATACATTCATCGTGTTTCACGCACAGGCGTCAGGATAGCATTGATACATACGGAGATCATTTTTCAATCGATACCCTGCGGTACAAGAGCGTACCAAAAATATATTTATTGATATTATAGAACTAGCATGGTGCGGCAGAAACTTGAAAATAATTTCTCCAGGTACCCCTTTTACAAAATTAACTTCGCACCCTTTCGGCTCCATGGCGTACTGAAAGCGTGATGGCCTCGTAACCGAGAGGACCTGGGTTCGAACCTCGGCTCAGTCAAGGCACTTTCACGTAACCAGGGAGTACTTCCCTTGGAAAAGGAAGTTTAAACCACACTCTCCTCACATCCTTCACCACGTCAGTAGTTGTAAGGCATTGAAAACACAACGGTAAAACGTGTTGAAATTAATAAAGGTTCTTTTGTTGTGACATGAGCACGTAAATTTGACTTTCAGATTACTTCGAGTTTAAATTCCCGTTTCATCATCTGGTCACAAATGCGACGCGTAAAATTCCTGCTGGAGTTATTAACCCAGTTATGTTTTTTCTTCGTCCAACATTCATACGAATGCGCAAACGCCAAAAAACTGTGTACGACGAGAAGTTAAGTCAGGACGTGAAGCGTTGCGACGCATTATTGATCTTCTTCCAACATGTTAATTTCTGTGTCAGACTGTCAATTTAGCAAAAACCCTAACTCACTGTCTGGGTCTCAAAACCAAACCCAGTCTGGGTCCCAAAACTCAACCCTCTGTCTGGGTCTCAAAACCCAATTGTCCCAAATGAGGGACGGACGCAGAAATGTACAAACGAAGATTTTTCTCACCTGCTTTCAATTCCTCCTGCAAAGACGGGTAAAAGTACGAGTACTAATTAGGCAGTCTTGGCCTTACTGTATTTCCCAACTCTACGGAGAGCCAACTCACCCAATTTTCTGCGTTAAACAAAAGAGCTTGGAATGAGTGGTCACATAGATTTTGATTTTTTTAAATCACCACAAAAGGTCATGCGCGTTTCCGTCAAAAACACTGCCAAAGAAGGGGTTGAAGAGTTCAAACTGAAGGTTAGAATTTTAACGTCGTCAACTCACTGAGGCTGGTCCCAGGAAAATTAAAAATCACAGGACGAGAAATACATTTTTTGATCTAGCACGCCATCGCATCAGAATATCAAATAATCTACACGCTCATAGAATGGACAAATAAAATTCTTCGTAAAAAATAAAACGGAAAAACACAGAGTCGTCGAGAACCCATGGCAACATCCCAAGTTGGAATCTTCACACTTGGGGAGGCGTCGACACGCTGCTACGAAGAGTGCACGTGCCTATTTTTGACGAGTAGAAGATATTCTCAACTATGGAACTTGGATGTCCATTACCATATTCGCTCCACCATGGAAGGAAGTTTCGTTGTTCTGTCCGATCATAATTGTAATCATTGATAAGCATTTAAATTGCAATTTTTTTCATTGTAATGGTTCTATAAAAAGGAAGCACTCGTAGCCCACACACAATAAACGAAGACGCACACGTGCGTTGGAGGCAAGAGGCAACGAAAGTAGCAACTAAACACAACTAAATCGCAGTACAGGCGAGTGTAGCTCAGTACCACTCGAAATAATCCGCACATGCGCGTCATGTGGAGGCGAGCTCGTTAATCAACGAACATTTTAGGAGTCCAGAAAGCAAAGTAGGAGCTAGGACGTTCTAATATTTTACGTACAAATTCGCACAGGGCGTCCGCACCTAAAACTCGTCGCAACGACCGATGAGTTCGCGGACTAGAACAGAACGGGTGTCGGAACGCACAGTAAGAACCTCAGACCACATGAGCCACAAAAGTCAGCAGTTCAGCCTATCGCTCACGGACGACAGGTCACGTGCTGTTATATTCTAGCGAGGCGAATGGTCAGAAACAACAACTGCCCTTCATTTGTTCGTTATCCAAGATGGATCCCAAGTGTCACTTATTCTAGCGAATTAGTGTTAATTCTTTGCAATAAGAGATCGTGCAAAGCAGGTGCCAGTATAGTCAGAGAGGGATAATTTTTTTGGTAGCAAGTCCATAGACTCAAGTACAATCAACAACATTAATAAATGCACACGTAAATTTGACTTCGATTTGACTGACTTCGTTCTCTCTTCTGCTGGTAGTTCCATTTCTACAGAACTTCGCACGCACCGTCAAGAGTAGACGCTCCATGGCAGGGCACATCGTGAACTGCTATCGTATTGCAACACTGAGGCTAAATTTAAACCACAGCACTTAAGGGAGCTGCAGGGAACAGCGGTACCACGCCTGACGATTAATTTTTCAATATTCTTTTCCCTTCAATTCAGTGCACCCATGGTAGTACCTTTCTGAATACGTTGTCGAGTCTGCTGCGCAAGCGACAGCGTGCTTGCCTTCTAGTCAGGAGGTGCCTGCTTCGATGCCCCAGATGAAAATAAATTTAACACGTTGACTCCGAAGTGGGTCATATATGGTACACGCGATCATCTAACTTAACCTAATGTAACCAAAGCACTATCATGTATAAATACAAATTTTCGAGTTTTCTTCAAATTTGTGTTCATCAATCGAATAAGCTAGTTCTGATTAGAAAAAAAATTAATAGAGTAACCAAATTTGTGAAACCAAAATCCTTCATTTTTAAATTCACAGTAGAGATATTTGTCGGCATGTAATTTTACCTGTGTGGAGAATCGGAGTCAACGTGTTAAGGAAGAAAGATTAAACCACGGCATGCCTGAAAGCGGCCAGGGACGGGATGACAGAATAACATATTACGAAGTACTTCACGCGAACACCAACCATGAATGATATTCCCTGCCAGGTCTGCACGTAACACACAGTGCGCTGGGATCCTGATATCGCTCTCACAGTTTCCTGCCGCTCGACGCAGAGTTTCAAGTTCGATTCCATGTTTTGGTCGATTCCACCGCACAATAAAACTCAAATAAAAGACTGACATTCACATAGAAAATCTAACTTAAAAGGATAAATGCGTAGAGTTTCAATCCTTTACGAGTTCTAGACATATAGTTTTCAAATGCGTTTACAATTCGATAGCTTCATCATCCCTAGTAAAAACTAAGCGTAAGACTGAGGTGAGGTCTCTGACGGTCTAAAAGGGGTTAGGGAAGCATACTGGCGAGTGCACGAGTACAGTTATTTCAACGAAACTGAGAACAGGGGAAATAATCGCCAAACGACGCAAATCGAACGGTAACTTCTCATAAATTTAGCAATTCATTTTATCATAGCTGGTAAAATTTTGACTAGCAATTTGCAGCTGACCGAGGCCGGTAGCGTAGAAAGAGCGCTGTTAAATGAAGTTAATGCTTGCGTTTTGCGCCACGCCTCTGAATTTCTTCCCTCTCATAATCAGTCTTGGGCTGGTGTTGGTCGCAAACGGTTGCTCCGTGCTCAGGATATGAACATTTATGCTTGGTAGGTTGATGAAAAACGGGCACAAGATGTTCGGAATATGAACGTTTATGCTTGGTAGGTTGATGCACAACGGGCACAAGATGTTCGGAATATGAACGTTTATGCTTGGTAGGTTGATGCACAACGGCACAAGATGTTCGGAATACGAACGTTTATGTTTGGTAGGTTGATGCACAACGGGCACAAGGTGTTCGAGATACAAACGTTTGTACAAGAAAAACTGATGATCGGGTATCCCAACCGAAATGAGTGAAGGGACATTCCTAACGTTAACCTAAATTTAGGTTGAGGCCTAACAGCCATGCCAACAGCTGATGTAAATAGAAGCTGATACACAAGGTGCACAAGACGCTCGGGTACATCAGATTGTACAGCCGATGTCGACCGTGAATTTTCTCGATTCCAAGGCTAATGCTACGGTTATGTAGGACGACTACTGGGACTCAACACGGACAAGCCAGGTCATGCGCTAGTTCTAGTTAGAACTGTCATCCTCAAATGGTTAACATTTTGTGCACGTGAATGCGTACCCTGTGTACTTAAAGCACGCAAAAGCGATAGTGAAGTGCATTTATTTGTATTGCTCCTTAGAATTTTAACTCCTTAAGGTAATTTTGAAGTAAAACTATTACACGCAAGCTCCCCCCCTGCACTGCGCGGGCACAAAACCCATTCCTCGGTTTCTTCACTTCGAGAATGCGAACTTCACTAAACTATAAATTAAATATATTATTATAACGCCAACGAACAAAGACGTGACGTACACTACATAAAGCTTACAATCAAACGAAAAATGCATCGCACTGAAAATGAACATTACAGTACTATGAGAGTAATAAATAACAAATTGAGAACAGGCGAAATTTCATGCATTTACACGCCTGTGCAGACCAAGGAACTAATGCCCTACTGACGATGGCGGGAGGCGAAGAACGGGAAGCTGCTCCTGCTGTGTTGCTACCTTCTTTATTTTGACGAGTGCGGTGAGGCCCTGCGACTCCTTATTGTCTCCTCTCCCAGGGCAGTGGAAGTGGTCACCGACTGCCTCTACAATGATGGCGTATTGGGTGTTGAGTGTGGGTAACACCGCCCCCAACACAACACGGGGTGCGGGGTAACACTGCCCCCAACACAACACCGGGTGCGGGGTAACACCGCCTCCAACACAACACGGGGTGCGGGGTTACACCACCTCCAACACAACACGTGGTGCGGGGTAACACCACCTCCAACACAACACGTGGTGCGGGGTAACACCGCCCCCAGCACAACACGTGGTGCGGGGTAACACCGCCCCCAACACAACACGTGGTGCGGGGTAACACCACCCCCAACACAACACGGGGTGCGGGGTAACACCGCCCCCAACACAACAGCTCGCAGCTCACGCAGCCACAATGAAAAATCTCTCCACGAAAGTGTGACCAGCGCTCGCTCCACGACGAATGATGTCAACACAAAATAAAAGATCTCAATATACGTAAAATGACGGAACACCAGTGCATATGAGACATATAACATTCCCAACAACCCAACAAAAAAAAATGCACTGTGATCGAAACTTCGATCCATATTGAAAAATCGATCTGAATCTAAGGTCAAAATCCTTCAGGTCAATTTTGAGTTACAGGACATCCCTACCAGAGGCGCTGCGCACAACGAGCCTTTGCTCGTGGCCTTCACTTTACCCTACAACGCGCACTGAACATTCTTTGCACGCCCCCAACTTCTGCATACATGCAATGACGCACGAATGAACATTGAGCGGTGTCGTCCAAAAACCCGCTAGGCTCGGCGGGGTCCAGCCCGCGCATTCAACAGCCCATGATTGCCCCGCAGGCACTTTGCCATCGAGAGGGCTGTTTTAAGTATACTCCTTTCGATGCAAGTGAACAGAACAAAGAGGCGGTAGAGTCTCAGAACAGTAGCGGTCTTAGAAGCAGACGCTACTGTTAGCAATGTTAAATCCCAACTTGCAGACGCTATTGTTACTACTGTTAACGGTGTTAAATCTCAACTTGTACCACCTATCACGCCAGTTTCAGGCGATCTCAGCGCGTATACAAGACTGCAATAATTGAGAGATTCAACTCATCACTGCCACAGGAAGTTTTATGAAGCATGGTTTCCGTTCAATGCTCCGCCATGTTTAATGACTTTGTTTTCTTACGGTCATGCAGTTTCCCCTACGATAACATTATTAGATAGTTTAAAGCTTGCTATTCACATGTAATGTAATTCAAAGAGAGCAAATAGCGGGTACCATTTAGTACGGACTAGAGAACAGGGAATCTATGCATAAGGTGTGTCCCTACGCAGGATCCCCAACGCATAGAAACAGAAAGTTATTAATGAAGAAGAAGAAGAAGAAGAAGAAAAGACAGAAAAGATAACGATTAAGGTGTGAAAATTGAAACAAGCAAAGTGAGCCCAAAAGATATAACGGCCGAAGGTCTCTATGTACCTGCGGTCACTTAACAGTGCCCCACTTGGGACGCCAGTTTCCAGAGCATATGAAAGACAAACCTAACCTAACCTAACCCTATTGCCTATCCTACGCTCCTTGAGGGGTTTTCGGAAGAGGATTCGCAATATCAAGCGAAATCTGCCAGCCCGTCAGTAGGCAGAGGGTGGTCCATCTTGAATAGAGTAAAATATGACTTTTTCAACGCTACTCTGAGACTATTAACTCCATCCTGAATATCATGACTCTACCCTGAATAGAGCTCAGTCCTGAATATCATGACTCTACCCTGAATGTGCTAACTCCGTCCTGAATATCATGACTGTACCCTGAATAGAGCCACTTCACGCGGTATTTAGCTCATCTACCACTGACCAACTTGCTCTGCCATCACACACAAAGTTGTTACATTGGGAGACCCAAAAATTTTCAAGACACGTCAGAAAAAACTTTTCCGTTTCGTTCCCATTCGGCAAGAGCAAACAACACCGCTCTAACACCTGGACTTGTGCGTATTAGACATTCATACTCAAGGTTAGATTTTAAACTGTAAATATGTTTGAATACCACGGAGAATACTATACGTACAAAGAATAAGAAACAAAGGTATTAAATACGTTAAATAAAAACGAACATATCAGAGTTGAAGAACGTTATTATTTCCCTATTTCAAACAGCGAAAAATCTTTTACTTAAACACGAAGGAAAGTTCATACCCGCATGGTTTCTCCTTAGAACAGTTAACTAAATTACGCATGGAAAATTCATCAGTTTTACGAGACGATATATTCAACACACAGTACACGACGGGTTGCGTCAGAACCGCCACACACAGGAAGGCGAGCCCCGCCGTTACGGACGTCAAAATGTAGACAAGAACATAACCTAGTCTAACTTTAGCGCCACCCCATCGACGTTGCAGCTGCAATACTCGCCCTTGGGTGGCCAAAATTATGGACAATTATCGATGCTGCAGCGAGAAAGACTGGGAAAAGCAGCGCTCTAGCACTGGTTTCGCGCACGGTTAACGAAACACAAAGTTGCACTGAAAATAAACCTGAAACCTGAAGAAGAGTCCACTACTTCATCCTTCACGAGTACGCAGCTCTAAAACATTTACCGTCACTGCACATTCGCTGACCAACAACCTTATTGCACGTTCATTGCATTCTTATCACCGGGAATTATACAGCTATTTTAAATTCGAATAAGTAGCAAATTCTCTAACTCTAACGCAGGATTTCATCCTCTTAACAACTTCATACAATTCTATTCAATATTCGCTCACTCTAACGCTTGATACTACACTTCTACTTCTCACTTACCAACTCCAAAGCTTGATACTACACTTCCACTTCACATTTACAAACTCCAACGCTTGATACTACATTTCTACTTCACATTCACCAACTCCAAAGCTTGATACCACATTTCATTCACTTTCATTGAACACGAACACAAATTTGCAAGAAAACTCCCGTTGAAAACTCACTTGAAGCAAACTCCAACACTGGAGTTCCTATCCCATACAAAGTGTGACGCAAAATTTCATCCAGCTCATCTTTCCTCCACCGCGTAAAAATAACTCGCATTGCACAATAGGAGCTGAGTACGTACAATGGAAAAAGGAACAGCCGATATTTCCATGGCGGTGGCAGCAACAGCACATACACCGTGCCATATTTGGGGTTGCCTAACGTACGCCGTGCGTAATCCGGAAATTAGGAGTCGTGTTACATGCGACCAGTTGTGCGATTAATTTTGATTCATTACATTAAGTGTTGAACGAGAAACAGTCAGATAGTTTGTTTATTGTCAGGTTCCTACGTCTAGTCGTACTTCTTGTATTAAACAACGTTTGTCAATGTAAAAGTAGATTTTGTACGATGACTGTGTTCGCTGCATTTCGATTTGTGAAAGTGTATCTCAGGTGACAGAATATTTGCGTTAGTGTTGCGTCCTGGGGCTCTCATTGGGCGACGAACAATGAATCGACTGAGTGATACATTGCAGTGTAATCGTGGGACATTATTCTGGTGGTCTCTGACGGCAGAAATGAGCAAGTTTGGAAGTAAAGTTGCCCACATATAATTTATTAATCCATTTACTCAGGACTTGGGTAGAAACCCAAGAATTTGACCACTCGGCTCGTACCTAATGCCATTTCTATTCAATTCGCTCGCACGCGTGTCATTCGTAAATTAAAAGTTGTGGTACACGTGACGCGTGTCATTTGTAAATTAGAAGTTGTAGTACACGTGACGCGGGTCATTCGTAAATTAGAAGTTGTGGTACACGTGACGCGTGTCAATCGTAAACTTAAAGCACAAGGTAATTCCAGCAAATTGCTCGACCATCAGGCTTTGCGCGCGTTCATCGATCGTGTAAATAAATTTTGCATTAAAATGTAAAGCTGAGGCCCAATCGGCACAAGCATCGAATAATTGCACAGGTGCATCTAAACAATAAAATATATATAATATCAACTGTGATTGATCTAGGTGGAGATTCTCGCGTGTCATCCGAATTCTACAACCTGTAATTTAATCCTAATCGGGAAACTATTATTCCTATAATAATGACAATCACATCCACACTTACGAATATGCTCTATTGACCTTGTCCACCAATAGCACATACATCCAAGCAGGAATCAGTGCTACTTAATGTGCGCGTAACTCAGTGTTTGCGCCAGATCGACATCGGTTATATTCACACGTAAAACTGAGTCTGGCTGTTGGTCGTAATATTAAACCACGATAAAGTCGAAAACCTCCCTAATGAGGACTCAAAGCATCTCCTTTCAAAGACACGAACATCACAATGCAAGGATACACTACATCCCCATACGAAGACACAATACATCTCAACACTAAGACTCGGCACGTCCCTTATCCGGAGTAATTATACCGTCACTTCTCCACGGAGCAATACCGTCCATCAAAGTTATTGGACCCCAATGCTACAGAGCCCAGTACTAAATATTAAGTCTTTAATAAAAGAAGACTCGGAGGGACCTTGCAGACGTCGGGACTCCGAGGCCCGTCCTCAAGTCTTCGTAGAAAACCCAGCGTCCAACAAAGGTCCTTTCCACTGGGAGGGTCTCAGCCATCTTCCCTGAAGCCCTCTCAGCCCTCTCTCCACTGAAGCTTTTTACGAAGTATCTTCCTACAAGACACTCACGTCCTCCAAAAACTGTCTGCACAGACAAATTACACGTTTAAATTTGCTGTAAAAAATGAACTGTAGGAGGGAAAACGAATAAATTGCGAGACGTATTGCAAAGGTAGGTTACGTAACGCACTGGAACTGGTATTCTCTTAACCGAATTCTCGGCTTTGAGAAACCAAGACTTCGGGCAAACGGAGACACAAGCGTGAGGGCCCATGACCAAAACTGTGGGATGTTAGAGCTCCTAGCTCGTACAAGGAAGCCTTTACGCAGGAATACTTGAAAAGAACGAATGCTTTCCTATCCGGAAGATGAGATACGCGAAAGCAACCTGACCCAGTTTTTCCTCACAAAAACTCAGTTCATTTTGGCAAACTATGTACTAAACTCACCAAAGCCGCGCATTTTTGAAAATAATGTCAAGGTTTAATTAATTCGTGCACCGCGTGTACTGCGCGGAGATATAACCTTTGTTCTCAGTGAGGTAAATTCGAAATAGAATTCCCACATTAGTAAAAGTTGAAGTCATTCAGAAAGATACAAGTGAAGTCATCACTCTAATCTTAGCTTACGATCACCCCTCCACTTACAAAAAAAACTCGCCGGACGAACGAAAACTTGTGAGAAAAATTGCTTCCACTTATGAACCAAGTTAAATACTTCTTCATCGTGAGTTCTTAATCTGTATGCAGAAACGAATTTCGTAACTAAGTTTTGTTCGCATGGCGAGTTCTTCATAAGTGAAGTGATGTTCGTGAAACGAGCTTCCAGAGTACAGCTAACACTCGACTCCTGCCTGCAGCGTTGACGAAAACAAGGAAGGGATATGCTGGAGAGATGACCTCCATCGCTCACGCCACTGGTAGCTACATTTTTTATGCCAGAGCACACCTGATTCCATTCTAAAGACTTCAAAATAATATATGATTAGTTATCTGGATATGGTTTCACAAATGCTGACAAATATGAGACTGATCATTTCTGCTACGCGTCAGTATGTGAACTTTACAAAAATTCAAAACCTCTTGATCGCTTAGTTAAACAAATCGGTTAAATCTACTTATCGCAAGCTCATTTTTCAATGAAATAAAATGATATCACACAAAAGTCCTAATCAATCAAGAAGGAAGAGCATAGCTCACACCACACGTCACACCCCCAAAAAAGCTCACAAAAACTCGGGAGGTCAACTAACGCTCGCTCCCACCTGAAGATCTCGGGCAGCTTTGGCGACTGGTGAATAAACTTGTGGCCAAAGCCGTGCCTGGCAGCGAATGGCAGGAATCTGACGGTGGGGAAGTTGTCAGGGCGATGCTTGACGGCATGGGCGTAGAGACGGCGGCCCAGCTTGAAGGGAACCACGAGATCGTCCTCGGCATGCAGGATGAGCACAGGCACGTTCGAGCTTTCGAGGTGCTGGTCGCTCGTGAAGCAGAGGCCAGCCTTGTCTAGGGGCTCCAGGAACAGCCATCGGAACAAAGGCATCTTGCGGAACACCTGGCAAAAATGCGAGAGTTATAGAAGCAGTGGTAAATGTCCGCGTCCACTCGATTAAACTTTGAACATTTTCCAAGGTGTTCTTCTCCAATAAACCCCCTCGTTATAAATGGGGCTTGAATTCCTGTGTACAAACATATCAGCCTTCTAGGCTGACAGAAACTTCTTTCGTTTTTCTATTTTTGTAGATGTTCGCACCAAAAGAATACAATGAAACATCATGCCTCACAAAACGACAAAATTCTCAGGAAAGTCACTACAAAATAATATTTTAAAGATAAACTGAACTCAGTTAAAGAAAAACGTAACAAGAGTCATGAAGGAATTAACACACACACGTAAAAAAGTAAAGTGCAAGAATAGCGCTCACATTAGAACAAAAGAAATGAAATGTATCATGAATTCCATCGAAAACCAACGCACGTTTAATCAACACACTGCACGTGGCTGAAGACGAGAGTTGTGGCAGGACTCCCTGGCTCATGTCTAGCTAGCAACAAGACTCGCTACCTAGTCTCATTTTTTCAGCGCACCGAGAATTATCGAGAAGTTTGCCCACCCAAGTACTTTCATCTATTATTTTAAAAATTCATCAATGAGGCGGTGAAAAAATAGACTCTCTAGCTACACTTAGAGTTATTAGGTGTGCCCAGACTCACCAGCTATGCTCTAACTCACCGCGGCCAGAGGGTGCTCCTCGACCTCGTCCTTGATGTTGTTGAAGGGCGCCTCGAGCACGAGAGCGTCAGGGGCCTTGTTCTGCGCACACAGCAGCCGGACGGCGTGGCACGACACCTGCACGTCACGTGGCCGCCTTAATGTGGGTCGTTACTGCCTATTGTGGTGCACTGAACTCAGCCTTAATGCGGCCTCAGCGTGGGTCGTTACTGCCTATTGTGGTGCACTGAACTTAGCCTTAATGCCGCCTCAGTGTTGTGAGTTCATAACAGTGTGATTGAACTTGAGTCATACTATCTTCAATAAAGCTTTTCAGACACAGAAATGCGCAACTACGTATCACTTAAACCATACGCAACATAGCCTAAATAGGAACAACAAATAACATAAATACACTACATGTAAATTAGCTTTAAAGTATGGCCAAATTATCGGTCAGACATTTACACAACATTATAAACAAACCAGCTCTAATATTGCCAACATATCAGTCCAAAAAGAGCAATTACATACGTTTGACAGCTTGAGAAATGGTTCCACTCTACAAATTTTTGAACCTTGACAGCTACATTTCCTCGTGCCACGTGGATGATGGTTTGTTATTATTATAATTATACACAGGAAATGTGATCCAAGGAGAGCGAGGAGAGGGAGCATTAAGTATGGACTCGACACAACGGGAAATCTACGCACAAGGAGTCTTCCAACACAGGATCCTCCACACATAGAAACAGCAAGTTATGTGTGACAAGGAAGAAAAGATAAAGAAAAGATACCAAAGAAGGTGTGAAAATTAAAAGACGCTAATGCGGCACGAGAGATTGAAGTCCCGATGACATAAGACTATCTAGATGACATAATGCAAGTGTTCACGTTCTTTTCCTGACATGAAATAAGTGAACAATAGCGTTGCTCGAGAGGAAGTACACCGTTTACTGCAGGATATACACTAGACGCACCCAACATTACGCGCTCTCCATTACTGGAAAGCAAAAATTTCCACTCCCGATAAATGAAAGCAATCATCATAGCTCACAGCAGCGCTCCAGCTCGTGAGCTGTCACATGATGAGAGGCTTCGAGCTTCCTAATAAACACCACAAAACCCAGTAATTGAACCTCCCTAATTGGGCAACTTCCTGACACAGGTGGTCGTCAACCTTCAGCGAGCTAGAGTCACTCCAGGGCTATTCAACAGTTCCTACACATGGCCTAACCATATTTATTCTGTACGAGGTGGGAAATGGAATAAATTTTCAGCATGGGAATCAAAATATTAACTCTAGGACTAAATTTACTTTATGCTTTCCACATAAACAGCAGAAAATGCAAGGTTTTATATAAGAGTTATTTAGCAGCACTGTATTGATTCTTGTCCGCTCAATTGTTAATAAAGGCACCCAGAGGCACCACGGCCTTCTTTTGCAAACCCCCCTTAAAGTCAATCAATCTCTTCACTCACATCAACACGGTTGGCAGAAAATTATACCTGAGTACACGTGTTACCGAATGACTGAATTCGAGCTTAGGGACATTTAACCTGTGGTAGTGGGCCGCTGGTAGCTGGCGCTTCTGGAGCTTCCGCTTACCTTGCACGGGAAGCACGAACTTCATGACTTAACTCACAAGTTGTAAAGGTTCTGAAGTTTTGTCAAGTGGATGAACGTTATTGGAATTCAAAACTTTGATTTCTTGTAATTTTAAGCCCCATCTACACTATCAAACTCTCCATCAATCACGAACACGCCAAAACGAAAACAAAAACATAAACTCTTCTGAATCGTGTCCAGACTGTGCATTTGGCTGCATGAAGTTGTACGAGTGCAGAATGTAACAATTTGAAACAATCAATATAAACAAGCTACACTGCTCCTTGAATATGTTTAAAAAGTTTATATATAATAGTGTTTTAATTTTATATCATGGCAGTTTTTGGTCATGTAGGTGTTATTTTTATATAAGTAATGAAGTTTCCACTCGTGTTTGAAAAATCTGAAGCAGTTGATTTTCTAGCAATGCTATGCCGATAGGTTGCCAACTACTATTTATGAAGCTGCCAGCTACTGCCGGCTACTATTCATGCGAAATTAACTAATCTTTAATTTAAATAGGCTCATAAGACAATATTAAGATAAAATATAATGAATAAATTACCAAAATAATCGTTTACCATCAAATTAACAATTCATTAGCACAGTATATATACAATTACAAGCTAGGGTTCGCTGTTTCTACGAAAGTTTGTGTTCGAGTTTTCCAATCGAATGGAAAACACCAACGCACCGAAATTTGCCAGCCCAGGTAGTGTTTTTGTGTTCGTGGAGAGTTGACGAACACCAATTCGTTCCAAAGATTGATAGTGTGGACGAGGCTTTAGCATCGTTGAGTATAAGTGCATATGACAAAGCCAATAAAATCACAGAGAAACAAATCAACGACCCATGATACAACGTGCCGTTGTTCTCTAAGCATCTCCGGGTGTACCAAAAAGACAAATTAACAGAGAAGCAAACACAGGACCAATAATACAGCACACCAACACGCACCCCAGTGCCCAAGGAGTGCCCCCAGATGATGACTGGCGCGTTGCCCCCCACCACGCGTCTGACGTACGCGTACACGTGCAGCGCATCTTCCACGAGCCCCGCTTCGCTAGGAGACACACGTGAAGAGTCCGCGTAGCCTGCCCGAGTGCCCCACGTGATTATAAGTATAATTCAGCCACCAGGCGGTATACTGGATACCTTGGTGGCACTTCAGGCACCCTGAGCCAGGTCACACTGGTGTGCCGCCTTTCAAGAAACGTGTTTAGTAGGAATTAGGTTTTCATAAAACAGCTACTCAAACATCTGCAAAATCCCCTATCGAAACTCATTCTCATTTCAACCTTTTCGTGTTTACTATTAATAAACAAAATTTGCTGAGAAATTCATATTTCGACTTGTCCACACAATCCATAACACACATGCAACTCACTTAAAAATATACATTTTAGTCCTCCCATAAAACTTCAAAATTTTCATTTAAGCCCATATAAGTACACAGACTAATGGACGCACCCCGCCAAAATGACGGGACAAACGATTTTAAATTCTTAAGGTATCCTCTTATTTACAGTAACTATGGCAATGTTATTTTCACTATCACTGATACATACTACCTTAGCTGACAGTCTCACTAGGCTGTTATTATATAGCAAGACTAGGCTGTTATTATATAGTGGGATATATATTCAATACTTCACAAACAAACCGCAATCAGAAATGCGTATTCTAGTCCTTCCATACAATTCACACCACCCTGATCATGCAGCTAGCTCATAAATTCTCATTTTAGCCCCTTCATGCCATTAATACAAAAGGTAAGGTTCACTTACAAATTTACATTTTAAGTCTACGTCACAATCAATACCACACACATAACTCAATAACAAATCCACATTTTAGTCCCTTCACACACTCGCCACTACACACACACACACACGCATACGTCCCTTAGGAATTTGTCCATAAATTTCAGCTGCTGCGCACAAACGACAGCACACTCGCAACCCGCTGTTCACCTCTATAATCAAAAGTGATGACGTGGAAGCCCATCTTTCTGAGGACGTCATAGAGCCCAACTCTGGAGGACTGTGCCCTGCATGAGGTGTTGCCGTGGAGGTACACCACGACGGGACGGCCATCTCTCAGCTCATTCTCGTAGTGGTCCGAGTGAGAGCTGCAGCCCGGCTGCTGCTTGTTGTGGCTTCTGTTCTCGGTGGCGACAGGCGGTGCCGAGTTGAAAGGAAGAGGCAACAAGTGCCTGCAACATTTGTAATTTGAATGTGTATATAATTTTAGGGAAGATGGTTCTTCCTTTGTGATTTTAGTAACTTTTTGAGAGCGATGAAACTACCTTTGTAATTGTGTGAAAGATGATATGATAGCCTTCACAATATTCGCTCTGAAACCATAAGTTTCAAAAAGCTACAAAAAGTGGAACCTACCCACATTTCACTCTTTCTGCTCTTCAGATCAAAGTATATTGAAGATATCATAAAGAAATTTAAAACACACTGACGCAATGTAATTTTAATTCATATCACATAGGGATCAGAGCGCACAAATCAATATCTATAAAATAGGCATATATCAAATCGAAAGAATTGAAGTAAAAATAACTAGAACTACAAAAGTAACACACATGTTTTAGAGTGTAAAAAAATTTGTTGTAGTTTCCTAAGAGGTGCATTACTCACCAGATTCCCAGCACAACTCCAGGTCTGACTGTGAGGTAAAAGTTGTCAACACCTTCCAACCCTTTCTTGTGGGGATGCTTGAAGTCGTACATCCATGGAAAGTACACTGTGAACACAACAAAAACTGACTAAATCTAATAAACACATTCATACACTCACTACCATATTTAAGGTCTTACTACCATTTCCTCACGAGTAAGATATCACAAAGCTATAGCCAGTAGAAATATAGTAGTTCTGATATACAAATCTTCTAGTAAAACTTAGCTATTCATCTTTAGTAAGAAATGTAAAAAATGTAGCCAAGTACTTTAGTTACAAGGAGAAAATTAGGTACATACATGGAAAGATTATTGAAAATATAATAGTTTAAAACAATAAAGAGTAACCTGTAATACTCAGAAAAACAAAAAACAAATGCACTTATGAAAGGTCACAAAGAAAATTAATACCTGTGAAACAGCACCAACACACAGACTATACTAACTTAAAATTTAATAGAACAAAGGAATTATTGCTATTTAGTGTAGGCCTGAGTTGATGAGTTAAAATACTACTTAAGATCAAACTTTATATTACTTTAAAACTGTCTTTATGCATCATGTAATTGCAAAGATCTGCATGGTCCCTGATTTTACTCTGGAGAGGACTAGTGACTTGTCTGAAGGTGGGAGTGGACACATCTTGGGGCTCAGCAATGTGTGTGCAGAGATGGAGAGTCATCTCTTTCCAACAGGTAGTGTTGCACTGGTTACACTCATCGTAACATATGACATCACTGAGCCATTTAGTTAGTGTCTGATCGTAAGACATCACATTCTACGCATTGAGTACCGCATTACAGAGGTACTCCGTTATCATTATTGTACTATTCCAGTTCATTGTGTATTAAAACAGTTACCAATCCTTTCAATATAAGTATTAAACTTTTATGATCAGATTCATGAATTGTGCGATTTGTTAATTTTAGCAATGTACTCATGAACTGCATTGCTCCAATTTCTATCCTTTACTAGCTTCCATTTTCATTGTGCATTTTTAATGTGACTATAAATTCTTTTTATTTATATTCTAGCCAGAGGATCATGCATGATGATGCATCAAAATGTTGCATTTTATAGGTGGATAAATAGCAGTTTTATTCAAATTGAAATGATAAAAGACTTAGCATTTCATCAGGCAATGATCTGGAACAGTTCCACAAGGTTGAGAAATTAGAGAATATGATTGTACTGAAGGTTGTATCATCATTTCCTCACAAAGAAGGTGATCATTGCAGTGGTCAGTTAAGATTCAGATAATGTACGACCACTGTGGTGAAAAACATCAGTACCTTGGCAGTACAGACTGTCAAAAAAGGCAGAACAAAGCAGTATAATGATTTTGATTACATAAGTAAAAATAAACGCAAAAAATATCACTTAGCACATTTGTAGACAATCTTGTGTATGTATAAAACCTTAAACTTTAGACAGGACAAAAGCCTGTTACCAGACTGTATTTTATGTAAGTCTAACACACTTTTTGTTTATGGCAAGATTTCCAAAAGCCATGAATCTTCAGAAATAACTAGTGACTCAATTGCAGGTCTTTTTATCTCCAGTGAAAAACATACCTCCATTCCTCATTCGTTTATTAGGCACAAAAATGTGAGCCCCTAAACTTGGCGTTGAGCTCCTAAATGTGAGCCCCTAAACTTGGCGTTGAGCTCCTAAATGTGAGCCCCTAAACTTGGCGTTGAGCACAAAAATGTGAGCCCCTAAACTTGGCGTTGAGCCCCTAAATGTGAGCCCCTAAACTTGGTGTTGAGTACAAAAATGTGAGCCCCTAAACTTGGGCTCAATTGCTACATTGACGTTCTGGCTGTAACAAAAAGGAGCATGGTAGAGATGCTACAAGGTTAATGAGTTTCCTCACATCCATACTCATTCACTTACCCCTACATGGATAAGGAAAACTAATGTACACCAAAAATTACCTTCAGGACTTGATGTTCTACTATAATTATTCAANTAACAATGCAAATTAACTACATGTGCTGTGACTGTCTTTTGGTTAACTAAATTGGCAATGTGTACATCAAATTCAGTGTCTAGGTATCCACCAAGACAGTTTTCTCTCATATAACATTTATCCATTGAATCTCATAGCTGGACATGACTGATACATCTTAGTTTGCTGCAAATTGAGAAAAAATTTCAGAAACAACATAATTTTTAAAAACTGGCTCAATGTTGTCAAAGTTAACATGCACATGACCTCTTTTGCAGATGATTACTTTACACTTTGTATAAGTGTATGAGTATATATGATAAGTTATTTTTACCCACAAAAATCCGAAGCTCTGCTCACTGTTAAAGACAATCCTAATAAAAGTTGCAGAACTCACCACCATGTGAAGCAGAACCTTACCAAAATTCAAGAAAATGAGATGACGAGGTACAGCAGGACATGTCTTGTAAAGCAGAGGCAGGAACAGATATGTAATGGTCAAAGTGAGGCAGGCACTCCACAGCACGGTAGACACAGACCTGGAAAAAAAGCTTAATTATATACTGATACAGGGTATAATTTTAGCAATTGAGCACCAGCCAATGACCTCTATGTTTTGTGAGGGGAATGAGAGGAAAGGAGGTTAGCTGCTCATTGGATGCTTCCACACCTACAATGACATGTTGATGGTAATGTCTAGCTATGTCTGGGCTAATTTTTTTAAAAGCTCTCTTTACACTAAGAATTTACCAGGCTTAAATTACACCCTATACTGATATTACCTACATTACTAGCAGGGTATAATTGGGGCCTAATATATTCTTTGTCCCTAGTAAGATGTTTAATAAATGCACCCATAAATACCTAAAAATTACCTACTATCTATAGTCAACTGTAGGCCTTTCTGTTTCTAATGAGTCTGCAAACTCACTTCCTTTCATTCATTTGGCACAAAATTGTAAGCCCTTTGGCTTGGATTCAATTGCTGAAATTACATCCTGATTACCAGCAGCAACTTGAGTTTTTCTAAGAAAAATTGGTTTCAGCAAGATTTTTGAATTGTGAAGCAAGGAAGTTAATAAATAAAATTACCCATTGATAGCAAGTCAAATTTCTTCACACACGTAATTTGTGGTTGGTCAATATTTATATTAAGCTGGCACACTGCACAAAGCATGTTACTCATCATACAGATTTCACTTAAGCATCATTGGAATGAATTTTACTCCCAGTTGCAGAAATTTTCTTTTAAAAGGTTCTATAGCATTGAGAAAAGTACATGGAAAATATTAAATGTATTTGCTAACTAATGCAATGCAATGATGTAATGCCTACACACATTAGGGCAACATCATCAGAAGTTCCTTCGAGTTTCATTTGCACACATCATATCAAATTAACAAAACAAGCAAAACTTAAACTAACCTAACTTAATCAGAAGGAAGTGCAAGGGCAAAAAATAGGCTGTACAATATAAACTTATTTTTAGATATGTAACCTTCTTGCAAACCTTCAAAAATAAATATAGACAATTTAAAAAGAGAAATCCTATTCAATGACATAAAAATGAAAGCTGTATGATAAATACAATGCCCCATGCAAGATTGTAAAGTAAAGTGAACTTCAACTAACCTAGAAAAGTAGGTAAATTTAATTTGCATAGCAGGTTCCCTAGGAATGAGTTAGCAAAGAAAAATTGTAAAAACATTTAAATGGTTCAAGCACGTGCTAATTTTCAACAAAATCTGCAATAAAAAAAAATGTTATTCTATCAATATGAGCAACAATACAGGGTTGTACATTAAGTACACAGTTATGCCAAATTAAAAATTAAAACAAGGAAAAACATGAAATACACACACCAAGAGAGGTTTTTAGAGACCTATTTACGTAGTAGCAAAGCACTTACAAGAACAAGGACATTGCAAATAGATTTAAAAAATCTAACAATGGGAAATACATGCAAGTGCAAAAACTAAAATTTGAAAATAAGCATCAAGGTAGCACATTCTTATAGTACTGTATTCTTATAGTGCAACCCTATATCACTAGACATAGTGAGTGAATAAAAAAAATTTTATTGCAGATTTTGTTGAAAATCAGCACATGCTTGAAACATTCAAATTAAGTGTTTGCAATCACATTCCTAGTTAACTAACCAACCTAGAGATTCACTATATAAGAGCAGAAGAATTTTTCAGAACTAGGTAATGATGAAGCTTGCGTAATAATAATTATTCTCAAGCATATTTTAAAATATTATTAAATTTAATACTGATATTAGTAAATGAGTAATTTAAGCTTAAATAATATGCTTTAGACCATTTATATGTCAACTTATTAGTCAAGAATAAAATTAGACTTGAGAAACAAATCTCAATATACCTATATTTAAGGAAATTACAAGTCGTAAACTATCAAATTAAGGAACTATAGACAACCAACAAAGTAGGGTAAATACTACAAATATATAACTACTATTTGTTATTCAATAATTAACAAGCATTTCTCTCCTTAAGAGTTCATAATAAAGCTAAGAAGGGTTCATATTTACTTTACAGGGCAACTGCACGCAGTGTCCTATAGTACAACCTTCATTTTAATGACAGTATTTTTTCTGAGAGTCAAAAAGCTATTTTTAAGTGGTCTATGATGAGATAAAATGATGAAAAATTAGGTTATATTGTACATCCTGTTGCTTGCTTAAGTGATTCCTTCCACTTACAGTAGATTATGTTAGGGTTACATTAGGATAACCCTAGGCTTAAATAAATTTTACATTAGGATTAGATTAAGGTTATGTTACATTAGGAAAGGTTAGTTTAGGCAAGGTTTTTTTGTTCATTTGACACTACAAAACACAATAAAAAGGTTGAAAATGTGGCAAAAATTCCTAGAGAGTTGGTGAAATTTTGATATATTAGTATAGGAATGGTTAGAATATTTTCCAATTTAGCTTTGTCCCTGCATTACAACTTTTCAAAAATAGGTTCAAGTCTCTCAAATAATAATCCCTATCCATTGTTACTAAAACAAAGGCTGTATGATGAACAGGTGCAATAGGCCATAGTGAAATAAATATTTACCCAAAATAGTATTAATGCATAATAATCTAAAAATACATGGATACTACTCAATAAATACATAGATAAAAACATAATACTATTGTTCAAATGTATCAAAAGTTTGTAATTTAACAATATAAATTTACTCAAGATAATTTTGTAGGTATGCAAGTAAATATTAGTACTTTCAAAGAGCAAGTTAGTCCTAATTATACCTGGCCATAATATTGCATTAGATTTTAAGCAATTGAATTATACAGATCAGCAATGATAAATAAGTAATAGTGTCTACTCCAATTAAACAATACATAAAAAAATGTTTAGTGTTCTACAAATAATTACATTCATTGATATAAGCAGGAGTTGATACACCTTTCAATAATTTTCTCCTATATTTATACACAATATTTATTGAAAATGAATTTCATAGCTAATAATTTTGATTTACTTAATGGTAAATAAAATATGGCCGATGTCTCATTATTGACTCTCCATTGTGTCACTGACAATCTATCTTTCCAATTGAATTAACTGAGGAAGTCAACAAAAAAGCCATAATGACCTTTGACATTTTCTCAACTCAAACTTATCACCAAATGATATCAATGTTATGTGCAAGTACAATAAAATAACATTACAAAGAAAACTCTCGAGTTTAAATACAATAAATATTACTCACATCCCTCCCATCCAAAGGCAGAACAGGAATATTGTATAGGAAATGCGTTTTATCATCTCAAAAACGTATAAACATACAAAAAACAAACGTCACAGTAAAAGCTTAGGTGAGACAAAGCTTATCTTGCGTAATCAACGTCAAAGATTGAGAAACCCGAGTCAATTATGAAGCGACCGCTCCCTCACAATACTTAACGATTCGTTCGCTACTGCAGGAGCATGACATGAATCCAGAAAGTGCCGAATCTCGACACCTGGACCAGGTTAGACAATGGATTTAAGGTGACAGAAAAAACTTCTCCAACAAAGAAATTCCGTATATCTCCTGATCCTCACCTAATCTGTCTTAAGAGCTTAAAGTACTCTTAAATGAAAGCGCATTAAATTTTCGATACATATAATATGTTTTTTTCCTTGAACCTAATGAGTGGAAGAAATTAGGGCCTCAAAAAAGCTATCTGTCACACTCTGTTTTTAGCGAAATTTTGATAAATCTTTCCCATTTTACCAGGTCTTATTTATTGACTTAATGCATCAATAAACTTCAAATTACTTGTAAGCTATAGATTATTAAATTTCTTGCAGCACGTTACTAATATAAGGATTCAGTTTATGACAAACAACGAAGGAAAAAAGGCACTTGTCGCCGAAGTATTTTTCTCATAATTTCATCAAATTTTCATTTAACCAGATCTCAGTTTCCCACTATTACGCCTAAAAATGTCATATTATTCACAAATAAAAGATTATTAATTTTTTATTTCGAAAATTAGGCGAAACAATTGATTCCATTGAATATCAATATTGATATCGTACCAATTTATGAATGCTGCGTTTCTTCCCACCTCGTTTCGAGTCTATGCTAAAAAAAGATTGTTGGCAAAAAGACTATTAGTTTCAGTGGTATGCTCGACTTAGCAGTATAAGTGCGAAAAATACACAAAAAATACAGTACCTTAGGTACAAATAGCGTTGATAGAAATAATATTAGAGTGTGAATTTTCTGCAGTGATGCTAAAAATCCAAAATTCAAGCATTCATGTATGACTGGAAATTTAAGCTATTTTTTAGTTTAGTTGTTGTGACAGTAGACGTAGTAGTAGCAATAGTAGTAAATAAACTAGTAATAGAATGAACCATACTGCTTCAGTGACTTGGACTATTTCGTACCGGAAGAGAAAGAACCATTTAGCACAGACTGTAGAGAACGGGGAATCTATACACAAGATGAGTTCCCATACTAGATCCCCTGCACATAAAACAGCAGGTTAAGAGAGAAGAAGAAAAAAAGGCAAGGAAGATATAACAAAGATGGTGTGAAAACTGAAAGATGCAAAGTAGGCTCGAAAGATAGAAATCCTGAAACATTATGTACATCTGAGGCAACCAACAGTGCTCCCTAGCTGATCCATATAGCATGCGATACATAAACTTAATTAACCTAACCATATTGCCTATCCCATTACCCCTTATGAGGCTGTTTATAAGTTGGTTAACCGTCGCTTAGTACCACGCGTTTGCTTTTGATAAATGTTAGTAGTTCTCAGATCGTAAATTACAAGTAACAGAAAATCAGAATTTTAGGACCAAAAGCTGCAACATTTTACAATTTAATATGAGGTTTTGATTGGGAAATTTTTGGTTTAAATAAATATGAAATAAAAACGTTAATGTTCAATTTATGCTTTCGAATACTTTTGGCAGTCGTGCAGAGTAAGAATTGACATTAATCTACAATTCCCCTAGAGAGTGCAGACTCGCAG
>VOMN01135294.1:0-11639 GCA_014899125.1 Orchestia grillus | reverse complement strand
AATGGGTGCATACATATATGCATGTGAGAGGTATGAAGCGACCTTTCAAAACTTGACGAACAACAGCCAAAAAATGTAATAGCAAAAGAAGACCGTTTCGTCACAGCTTAAAAATAAAATTGCTAGAAATTCTATGGGTCCAAAGTATCAATAACCATGTCTAAGTTTTTATTTTACCGACCATTTTTTGATTACTATTCGACTTTTAAAAAGAGTTTCACGTTATAAAATATTATTAATTGTAAAACGCATGCAAAAGAATAATAATGATATCCCATTTAATTTAAGATTATTAATGAAAATTATTCATTTATATTATATTTATACGAGCACTGATTAAGGGTTTAAGCACGTAGCGATATTTCTACAAATTGCTCCATATAGTGACATTTTCGTATTTGACCTATCGTTGCCATGGTAATTCAAATCAAAACATTGTGTTTATTTGCTACCAGTCTCTCATTTTTGTGCTGCTGGACTCGTTCAAATCGAAATGTTTATAAGAAATTTGCTCAAATTATAGGCTGAAGTTAATAATATAGACAGTATGTCCAAATATAAGGTACATATTTCTGTTATATAATTGTGCGTGTAAGGTTACGAACGATATTTGACTCAAGTTTTGATATTGTTTGTCAGACGATATGGCTCGAGTTTAATCAGCGAATGACACAATATGTAATTTTCATCGAGTCGTACTGTTACATAAACTCGGTAAATTATGGGATAAAAAAATATTTTTATACATATTATTCCAAAGATAATCATGTATTTATTAGCCAGCTAGTTAATATTCAGTACGCTCCATGGCGTACTGATAGCGTGATGGCCTTGTAACCGAGAGGACCCTGGTTCAAATATCGGCTCAGTCGAGGCATTTTCACGTAAGCAGGGAGTACTTCCGTTAGAAAGGAAAGTTTAAACCATACATTCCTCACATCCCACACCACGCCAGTAGATGTAAAGCAATAAAAACCCAACATTAAAACGTTTTGGAATTAAAGGTTCTTTTTTCTCCTCCTAAATAGATAAACAGTATATAGGATTCTGAATAAACTGCATTACAGTTGTTTTTAAATTTCAGAATATGGAAGGAGAATAGTATACAAATTTTAAATAAATGCTTCAAAATTAATATTGATATTAAAAATTAGCTATTTTTTTAGGCATAAAAATTAGCTATTTTTATGCCTAAGGCGTAACTTGCAACATATAAACATGTAGGCTTCAGGTACTCAATAAGGTTACCATAACAGCATATAGGTCACTTGTAATAAAGCACGACTTCCCAACCAAGAGTGTCATGGTCAGCTCAGTTTTAAAAGGATGCAATACTGGCATCTAGAAAATGCAGCTGTATAAAATATTGATTTTTTAACACTTGGACTGCAATTCTTTATGCAGAAACTATTTCATGTTGAAAAAAATTTCCTCTGTGAGTTGAAATTGAAGGATTTTACTGTCACAAATTTGGTTCTCCTATTCAGTTTTCCCTTAATCCCAACTAGCTTATTCTAGTACTGAACACAAATTTTATGAAAACTGAAAAATTTGTATTCATATATTTTAGTACTTCCATTGCATTAGGTTAGATGATTGTGTGTACCATATATGGCGCACATCGCAATCAAAGTGGTAAACTTCAGGATAGGATTTCAGAATCCCAGTAGTGTGAAAAGTACTTATAGAAAATTGAAAGTTACCTGAAAATTATGTAATAAATTTTTGAAATTTACATGTAGTACTTCTGAAATTAGATACACAAAAGTCTTCCTCCTCCCAGCAAAGCTGTAAATAAATGAGCTGTCTTACATCTGTGACTTACAGTATCTTCAGACAGGTGCAAGTAAAAAATTTTAATTCATTTTTTATGCTCTACTTATGAAATATTTTTAATGCCATTCTTATAAATGATTTTTAATGGTATAGTTCTCTGGTTTTATAAACATCGTCTTAAGAAATAAATAACTAATTTTCACAGTTAAATTTACCTTTCTTGCATTACTGGATCATCTTGAAAATTTATATGACTCATCTCAGGCATTTTTTACAGTTTCAAGACTGTTGTCCTGCTGTGTTAATGGAAAAGTATAAGGGTATTGTTGTAAAACTTTATTTATATAGCCTCATGTGCTATTGACATTTCACCTTGCCATATGCCTTGCTGCATCCTACAGTACTTCTATGTTACCTGCCAGAAAAAACTATCATTGAAAAATATTAGTATTCATAAAACTTTTAAACTTAATGTCTTAAAAAGATAACTTGATTGCACTGTGTGATGTCAACACAATCGGAATGAAATTTTATTCTTTAAAGCTTTAATTAAGTGCATGAAAGGTAGAGTAGTATAAATTCCAAGTGAATCCTGCTGCATCATAGAGGATGATCTGAGAGCCAGGGTTACCTGAATTTTTAAGGAGTCAAGCCAGAAGTGCTCAAAACTTGGGCTTTCCACTCTGACAAAGTCCTGGCATAGGTTTCCAGTTTAGCATTAAAGCTGCATGCAAATGTATTGAGTGAAATGGTCAGAACATTGCTCTAAGATAAACTCATTTTAATTTGGAATATTGATCTATAAGTTGAAAAATTCCCCAAAAGTGATTTTATTGAAATATTTTTCAAACCCTGACCCTGTATGGTTATAGAATTATTACTTTGCCATTTCTAGCTGCCTGGAAATCAGGGTTATTGCTGAACATTATCACAGGACTAGGTTGTCTTTTAACTTCTGTCTCAATTTAGACAGCAGTTAATATTACGAGCATAAATCTAAGTTGCTCTCACTTGAAAAAGTTCTTTGGTCTTAGAAAAAGTCAACTGTTATTTGTTGTTATTTTTTGCTTAGTTCTGTCCTTTGTATTTTCATAAAAGCATTTGCAGATCATCTTAGACTGAGTATGCTTAGTAACTACCTTTCTGATAGTTTGCATTTGTGATTAAGAGCAGGTATCTGCATTTTCAACATTGCCTCATGTTTTCAGGAACAATCTCCATTTCCTTGTGATGTAATGGATGAATCCTTATTTAATGTGAGCAAGATTAAAGTAATGGTCTCAGTGCTCTTTGTTGAGCATATTTGATAGATATACTGTTTGCAACTTATAACCATTTTTTTCAATTCTTTTAATTATTCATCTTTTCATCCACTCACTGCCCTGTGATGCTAGTGTGATTGCTAAATATATACCTGGTATGAATTTAGTGTAAAATTACTAAATATACCAGTCATCTGAGAATTCATATTCACAAACTTATCAGAATGTAGCATTTAAAAATGTAGAACAGTACTGGATAGGTAGTATGTATGCTGCAAAGTTTAGAAAAGAGCATGTGAACTCTGCTTGCACATTTTACAGACATTTTCTTATGCTTCAAGTTTTGATGGTGTAGATAATGCAGTCGTTATGCCACTTAGTTGTTACATATTTCTAATGATATAAATCAAACTTCAAATGATCATGCCCTTATAATGATCATGCCCTTGTTATAGAAGGCATAATCTTCACAGTTGGTATGCCAAAGTAGTAAGAGTAGGCTCTAATTAGATATATAATTGGGCAAATATTATGCCAATGAAGAATTTTTAGGAGACCATAACTTTTAAGAGTCAAATTACTACTTTTGTTAATTTTTTTATTTATTCTTCAAAGGCATTCTTATGTATATTTCAGTACTGTACTTCATATAATCAAAGCAAAAAATATTGTTGGGAATGGACTCTGCATACAAAGAACTTTTTCTTGCATTGATGGCTTGAGTTGATTTGCCAGCCATATTTTGATAAAAAGTATATTAGCTACTATCTCATTCATGAAAAAATTCATTGTTATGTCAGTCAGCTGGCTATTGAATATACTTCATTTGAAAAAGCAAATTTGGTATCATTATCCACAATACATATTTCAATTATTTTTGTAGACTGGCAGCTCATGTTTGTTAGCTGTATTTTATTACTTGGTTAACTTGCAGATGCGTGAGGTGCCGATGAGAAGAGGCTTGTCTCCAGAAGGTCGGGCTATCAGGGCACGCCACCAGAGCAGCATCGTGTTTGGTGATGCTCCTGTGCATGATGCTCGTGTCATCCAAAGTGAGTGCTCTGATTGGCTGAGGTAATTTGTGACAATTGACTAATTTAGGCACTACCAGTGAGTCTATAAAAATGGAATAATGTGATCAATCAACAAGTATAGATATCTTGCTAACGGGGTAGTGAGTTGGTTGTCATGAGTGGTAATTTAATTTCTTGGTAAGATGTGAAATTTAGTTTGAAAGTTTAGGCAGGTATTAGATATGAGCAAGAAATGTCTGGCCAAGGAATTCATGGGAGGAAGTGTGTAGGCCTTCTAAAGAAAAGACTGAGTATGACAAAGTGAATCATGAGGCAGTGTTGGAAAAAGAAAGAAAAGATTAATCATGAGAACAATATTGATGATTGAAGACCAAGGTTTAAGTGTTGCATGAAGGTCTTAACTAATTTTAAGTTTTTCTCTCTCTCTCTTATTATTGTGGAAATCACTTGTTGCTAAATAGAGTCTTAAGTAAATCTCACCATTACTTTTGAGAAGCCCCTAAAAAGAGTCTTGCTCAATCACTGTTCATTTTTTGAATATCTCAATAAAAAGAGGAGAAGGTAGATGGCTTGGCAATACTAGAAATTAGAAATAGTCAATTAGTTTTTTTGTGGTACAGCAAAATGAAAACTATTTCTGTGAGGGACTCTATTTCTGTTTCCTGGTTTCTGGTGAAACTTATTTTTCTGAATATTATATTTGGTTACTGTATCATTTTGAGCAAGATTTCATTTACCGTCATGTAACTGAGGACTTTTTGCCAAATTTTTTAATTTCATTTTGAAATTTTTTGTAATGTTTTTCAGATTCTCTAGAGCGAGACCGCATATCGCAAGAGAGCATTACATCCCTAGTGAGGCAGCCCATTAGAGGAGCTCCAGGGTTCAAGAGCGACAGTGGCACCTCAGGTCCTTCCCCTCTCAGGGCCACTCACCCACTGCCCCGAATGCTCGCTGCAGACCTGCCTACTACCGCTGGGGGCAGCCTGATGGGGGTCAGTCCTGGGGTAAATAGGTCATATCTACCAGTGCTGAAATTCTTACTTGCATCACAATTTTATCAGAAGTACTGAGGCTGTTGGTATCTGTTCATGTACTTTTGAACAAAAGATTGTGCTTTCGAGATTGATTTTGTGGAGATATTGCACCTCGCAAATTATTTGCCTCATAGATTATGTTCTCCTATGAATAAAATATGAATTATGTGGTAAAATGGTGAAGGATTTGCATGCTAAATGTCAGTACTTCTAGTGTTAAAAGTTTTTCAATTGGAGAACTGATTTTGCACGCCTTTTAGTTTTCCTCCAGCGATCGGCCCGCCCTGAAGACCCACGATCGCGACGGTAGCGCTCACTCGGACTACTTCTCTTTGGCAGAAGAATCTCTTCATCAAGACGACCATCTCACGGACGTCAACCATGCCGACTTGCTATTGAAGGAACAAAACCAACCGAAAAACTTGAGTGCGAAATATAAGGAGCGCTGGGACTCGTCAGGACCAGCACACCAGTGTGACCCAAGCCAACGAGCCAGAACTTCTTCTAAGTATTCTTCTGTTTCCACGTATAATTCTGGCAAATCTGAAATTCTGAGTACATTCGACATGGGTAAGCATGGTTTCGGTGCGACGTATTCCCTCGGCACCGGCGAGACCAACGCAACTCGCGCTGATCTCAAGTCAAGTCAAAATGCGGCTATGGATGCTGCTGCTAATGCCACTTATAATATAAGTAAAGGTGGCCGTGTAAGTTCACTGGCCTGTGGTCCGAATGGATACTCCACTTACACTGCTAAAGAAGGGGGCCAATTTAACATGCGTGATGATATGGCCAACAATCCCCAATGTGAAGCCCTCGAATCTCGTGCTCTAGCCCATCAGTCCAGTGACGTGCAGGGTAACTTCAATGGGAAAGCTACTTATTCAAAAGGACAAATAGGGCTAGAAAATCCCCGTACCACTTCTAATGTTTGCTCTGTTGGTGCAAGGGATTCTGGCAAGTTTCATGGCACCGGAACTTATACGATAGCTCATCAAGGAGATGGAAACTCGGCTTCTGGATGGCCTTCTAACGTTCAGCATTGCAGGGATGTCAATTCCAGTCATCTCAATGGCATGGGTACGAGTTCTATTGGTCAAGAAATAATGCAGTCACCTGGATCCGCATTGCTACCTAATGTTCAAGAGACTTATGCACGATCTGCTACGGCTAGTAACGGCGTGTCTCATAGCATGTCTGTTGTGGATAATGAACCAGTGTCCCAGTGTGGTAATGGCAGCCGCCATGTCAATGCAAATGAAATGAGATCTTTTCCTCGAAATGCTTCTGCTGCTCACGTCCCGCCAACATCAAGTGTTCGTGACCAAAATTTTGAGGGTGTATTGCAAGGCGAGCAGTCTCCAAGATCTGACTCTTCTGGAAGTGGCAGCAAAACATCACGGAATAACGAGGCGAAAGATGTAAGCGCCACTCACCAGCAATTGGATTACAGAGAAAATGGTGGAGCTCTGAGAAATGAGACTAATTATGAATCGCAGGGCAGCGATTCGCTTGACAGCGTAAGAGCTGCTGCTGCCGAAGCGTTGTCCGTCATCGGTCAGAGTGTTGAGCGCAAAATGGCGACTCAGCGACAAAAAAATCAGGAACTGAGTGCCGACAATCCCTTGGGCTTTGGTAGCAATTATGATGCAGTGGATCATGACCAGTCTGACCAAAAATATCCGTTATTTTCGCCGAAGCTGCGGCCCTTGCATCGTGGCTCTCTAGACGGCATTAACCGTTTGAAAGAAAATAATTTTGAGCAACCTGAGGTTGGTCATCACACTAACGAAAATGGTCGCATAAATAGAGAACCTATATCTCCTGGTAGACATCGTAATTATGCTCACCAGAAAGACTCCATATCAAGTATCATCCGCAACATTGATAACGATCTTATGTATCTATCCCATAAGACAGAGACTCCACCTCTCACCAGATATTCCAACGCACTTGGAAAGCCAAGCCAATTAAATCCTTTGAATTTCAGTTACTCCAAGAGTAAAGGAAACTCACCAGCGTACCATGCCGCCTGCAATTCTCCTAGAAGATGGGCGTCTTCACCGTCTGTTAACGATGCTAATAACGTGAATGGTGCCCCAGTTCAGTCGCCTGGTAATGTTAATCGTGCCCATGAAGTTCTCATTAACCCTGGTGCACCGAAAAGTGTGATTAATTCAGCGTCACACAACGGGGATCCTAAACCTAACCCAGATGAACTTCGAAGGGATGATACGGAGAGACCGAAATCTAGAAGCCATGTATATGATCAGAATAATGGCGTTGTAAACTCTGACATGAGTGCACAGAAAGACCAAAGACTGGAAGATGGAAGAAATGGCGATGAGGGAAGTTCTTCTTCCATGTCTCCAAGCATTACAAAACCAGAAGATTATAATGAGAGCTCTAGTAATATAACTCCTGTTGGACATCCAAGGTCCCGAAGTCCAAGTAGTATTGACAAAGAGTCAAATCCTTCTAGTGAAAACGATTTAGTTGGTCACCATAAGTATTATCCTTCCTTGGACGCGACGTACAGTAAAGACAGTCTTCTGTCGAGACTTCAAGGAGGAACTTCTACGGGTCTTATGCCTGCTATCATTCACAGACCAAGCGACTTCACGCGGTCCCTGAGGAACAATTCTATGCACAGTCAAAGCTCTACTAGGAGAAAACCTATGAAAGCATCGGACATTTCCCCCACTCTTGCGGACGGCGGAGCTGTCGATAGCGCCAGTGTTGTCTCGCGTGAGTTGAGGCAAACCAAAGTTTCTGATGTCATAGCGAAGATTAAAGAGAAGAAACCTACGTGTGACATGAATTACCTAACCGTCAAACATAGCATTGAACGTCAACACAAAACTGTTTTTTCACATATTAAGGCTAAGGAGCATGAAAACTCTGTTGCTTCTAACCTGCCTTCTGCTCGATCCGTGTCCACTAGCAGGGATGTGAGATCGAGAAGTGTCGACAGCTCGCGTCGATTTTCTGATCCCAGTAAATCTAAAGGCAGCAAAGTTCTTGGGACTTATTCTAGCCAGACAAATCTGAACGATCGTCGAATGGGAAGCGAAAATTGGAGAAGTCGTGAACCTGTAAAAAGTATAAACGGCGGTCGAAATCGCCAGATGGACGTAAAGAAACCGCCTACCGCTGAGCAAGTTAATCCCCAACGACATCGACAACAACTACCAAATCGACAAGCTCAACAGCATGAAGTGCCTCCTCTTGCTCTCCAGGGCATCACTCGCACAACTTTGGACGAGTCTGGCAGTAAAAACCAGCGCGACAGCTTGGTGAGCATCGACATGAACAGCGTTGATCACAGTTCGCATGCGGGAAGTATCAAACTTCCCTTGAATGTCCGCTTGAACTCGCTGGCCTCATCTGACGTGGCGGCCCCCGACGAAGAAGACATGGGTGACTCTCAAAATCATCTTCCTGTGAGGAGAAAGGGAAGTGTGGGGAGCGGAGGCACCGTCGCGTCCCCCCACGGCCACAGGCCTGTGGACCATCGCTTGGCCCAGATAACCGAAGTGTCGTCCGGGTCAGGTGCGTCATCTCACCTCATGCTAGTTGTTCAGGTTATTTATTAATGCCATTCAATTATGCGTATTTTTTGGCAATACTGTGAAAATATACTGAGGGGTGGTACTTTTTGCGAACGTGAAACTATTTTTTTAGCGTTGCATTCTGTGGAAGTTTTATGTCCCTGTTGAGTTAAATCCTTCACTTTTTGGAAATAACTCAATCCTAAGCACACTTCACCCTCCATGTCAAAGTTAATTTTTATTTGAACGGGTAACCTTATATCGATATTTTCATATGAGAAACCTTGCTTTTTTGGCTCTTGTGCATGCTAAGGCTCATCTTCTATTGTACAACAACTAACTACTGACTTAAAGGTAGAATTATGTGGCAGAACATCTCACTAGCATACTCGTACAATTATACGCTACTTTTCTCATTGCCTGGACGTAATATCGAAGTACATTTTAATAATTCATCTATCCCTGCATCACTGCTGTGTATGTGCATAAAATTTTTGTTCAGGCTCTTAAATATATTTTCAAAATGAGCTACATTTTTTTGGTGTCTCACACAATACTAGTTTTGTGTGAATTTTTCTTCAGGCTTTCTTGGACATATTATCCAAATGTATTGTGATTCTTTTTAATTTTTAATGCATTGTGATTCTTTTTAATTTTTAATGCATTGTGATTCTTTTTAATTTTTCTCGTTCACCGCATCATCGTATTAATTTCAAAAATTCGTTTAGGTTCTAAAACTTAATTATCTGTATGTACTGTACTTCTTTTTCTGTCTCTGCATCACTGCGTTGTATGATATTTTTCCCCAAGCTCTTCTTTGACATATTGTCGAAAAGAATTGCAATTTTTTCTGTCTCCGGTACTACAGCGTTGTATTTTTTTAAAACTCCCAGGCTCTGAGTCGAGCAGCGGGCCGTCCTCCCGACCTGAGGGTCCCCCCGCTGACCCTGAGGAGGGCTACGTCACCTCCACCCCCCGGGGGGACCTGGACCAGCAGCAGTTTGACCCACGCTCTGCTTCCGTGCATCCAAAGGTTGGAATACTTGTGGAAAATCCTCCTTTACTTTTCACTGGATATTCTCGTGAAAAGCTCCACGAGAATATCCAGTGATGTAAGATGCTCCATGGAGGGTGTAGGGTGCTCCATAAAAGATGTAGGGTGCTCCATGAAGGATGTAGGGTGCTCCATGGAGGGTGTAGGGTGCTCCATGGAGGATGTAGGGTGCTCCATGGAGGATGTAGGGTGCTCCATGAAGGATGTAGGGTGCTCCATGGAGGGTGTAGGNAGGATGTAGGGTGCTCCATGAAGGATGTAGGGTGCTCCATAAAAGATGTAGGGTGCTCCATGTAGGATATAGGGTGCTCCATAAAAGATGTAGGGTGCTCCATAAAGAGCTACAGAGAGGCCGCCATAGTTAGCAGACTGCACTCAAAATGAGGACACGTCACTCAGTTCTGCGCCGCTCCTTGACGCATGGCGTGCCGAGTATTTAAAAAAAAAAAGTCGCGTTAATTAGGTTGGAAGGAAGTATACAACATGTTAAAAACATGCTAAGGAGCACAAAAACAGCGTAATTCAGACTCTGCGGTTCTGAAATACTTAGTAGTCAGTGAATTACGTCCTTACCGATCATCTACTGTCAGTAAGTGGAACCTAAGTGAGTGATATTGATACGAAATTATCTTTGGCCAAGTTTCTGTTGAGTTCCTGCCGATGTGGATAGTAATGAAAATAACCACCGCAAGATGACACCGCGGGTGTTGTGTTGTTACTATAGTTCTCATTCTTTTAGCATTTGAAGCTCAACCCTTTTGAATGTTCGAGCAAATTCACCTCAGTATCCCAACCGACCTCCTACAAGATTAATTGTTTTACATTGCATGCAATTTCAGAACAATTGTGTTATCTTGCGTCAGTACAGAGTGTCCTTGAAAAATATACCTCCTCGCTCTTTGGTTGTCGATTACTCTGGTATTTTTTAACTTAGCGGATTACCCCGAGAAGGCCGACGGTGCATTCACACGGTCACGGACAACGACCGTGTGAATGCGACAACCACGGCCACGAGTTATCTCGGGATAGTTGGTTAAGGTGTTAACGTGTGTGCAATTGTGCTTATAGGCCCAGCCTTCGACATCGATGACCCCGAGTCGTACCTCCCAGCGCGCAGGGCGACGACCTGCCAAAGAAAAACCCAATCCTAAAGTGCGGTCCAAAAGCGGTGACCCTCCACCGAGTTACAAGCGTGGGCAAGTGCCCAGGTAAGTTGCGAGTGTTCTTTGGTGCTTACTTATTTATGGTGCTTTCTTATTTATGGCCTGTTCTTTGGTGCTTTCTTATTTATGGCCTGTTGTACGAGTCATGGATTTCTGTTGGATGTGGTGCTGGACTCCCTGTCTTTATTGTGTGGACCGCCCATTGTTCTTCACCGGTGTGCAGTTCTATGCAGCACATTTCGCATCTTCTCTGATCACGAGGCAAACATACACACTTGAAGATAGCATTTAAAACGAACTCTTAAGCGAGAAAATGACGAACTCTCAAACCTAGTTCAAAGAGGACTGCTCTAGAAGGGCCAATAAAAACATCCAACTAAAACATATGCAATAATTTAAATCTTGCTCTTCAATCGAGCCGAACTCATGTACAACTATTATAGCGAGAACTCGAGGTAACCTTGCAGCAATTTAAGTGGCCAATCGTCAGGCTCTGCGTAGACTACCCGTCTAGCCACTCGTTCTATCTCTCTCTGCGGTCCTCCAGCCTAGGCCTAGTCTCTACGGTCCTCCAGCCTTGGCCTAGTTTCAACGGTCCTCCAGTCTAGGCCTAGTTTCAACGGTCCTCCAGTCTAGGCCTAGTCTCTACGGTCCTCTAGCCTAGGCCTAGTTTCAACGGTCCTCCAGCCTAGGCCTAGTCTCTACGGTCCTCCAGCCTAGGCCTAGTCTCTACGGTCTTCCAGTCTAGGCCTAGTCTCTACG